>VZRU01003694.1:279951-304174 GCA_013398155.1 Pedionomus torquatus
TTTTTTTTTTTAATCCACCATGG
Source organism: Pedionomus torquatus (assembly GCA_013398155.1). Lineage (NCBI taxonomy): Eukaryota > Metazoa > Chordata > Aves > Charadriiformes > Pedionomidae > Pedionomus > Pedionomus torquatus. The sequence goes on from VZRU01003694.1 coordinate 279,975, forward strand.
CAAAAGGCAAAAGGTAGGTGCAGCTTTCAGCTTCCCTGACAGCTCACTACAGCTGTTTACAGCTGTGCTATGCTCTCTTCAGTTCAGCAAGGCAGAAGGGTAGCTTTTCAGCTCCTGCCCAGCTGCAAGGTAATTAATAGTGGTTATTGGCCGTCTGGTCTCTCGACTGGCGATGTGTCTCCAAATACATTTCCATGTAGTTCCAGGCCATAAATACCCTCTAAGACTAACTCACAGATGTACTTTTAAAAATACCTAGAGGGTGGGGAGACAGTTCCCAGTCAGATTTTTCCCTGATTTTTTTCCTTCAGATATGTTAACAAAATGGCATTCTGATGTAAGAAAATTTGGACCAGAGAGTATTTTGACACTATTGAAATTATTCCTTGGAGCTGGTCTCACATAAGCTTCTGCATTAATGAGGGATCATCTCTATTTGCACCAGTTCGCCAGCAGCACGATCAGCAAGCAATTAAATTCTAACAAGCACAAGGCTTGCAAGAGGACTCTCTGAACACAGGCACAGGTTGCTTGGGCTTAAAACCAAGCAAACAGGGGTTGTAGCTCTCCTGTTCCCACCCAGCCACCATGTCTTCCCCTAATATCTATAATTTTTTTCTGGTTAATCCTGTGCCGTGTCCTTACCAATTGTTATTTCATCAAGTCCTATGGAATATGTAAATTCTCCCTCTGCCAGAGTGTAATCCTATTTGGCAGAGCTTTGCAAGGGCTGCACCAAGGGTGATTGAGAGGTAGCAGCAGAGAGGCAGGGGAGAAAGTTTGCCAGTGTGTGCTCAGATGCAGTGGCCAACTTGGCAATCTTCTTATCGCCTCTTCCCATTTCCATCCTCTTACGTACCCAGCTCGGTGCTTGGTGACCATTTAGAGCAGGTGTAATTCTCCTTCCTGGATTGCCCTGATAATGCTCTTCCAACCACCTTTGGCAGTGCTAGACCCCCTGAAGAAGACGGGAGGGAAATCTGCCTTCCTCACTTGAATGATCTGGAAAGAGATGAGCTTTCCAGAGAGTGATACGGCTCCAAGTGCCCCTGGGTAAGTCAGTGCCTCAGAGCTGCCAAGTACAGTTCACTTCTGAAACCTGTAAGCATCTCCCCTTTCCATTTCTGATTTTTGTGTCACCTTCTAATGTTTTAATACTGGCATACCTAGTAAATCTTAGAAAGTTTGAAAGGATGATTTTAAAAGTTTGTAAGATGTTGAAATCCATTAATAAAAAATTCATTCCATTTTTTTCAACTTACCTCTTTATCAATAGCTGAATTTCCAGGTGAGCTACTTTCCTCTAAAATATCACAATAGTCCCTTAAACTTCCAAAGTCATCTGTTCCTTTCCTTTGCCCAAGAGAAACAGTTGCTTAATTTGGTTTCAAAGACTTCTGGTAGGGTCTGTGAAGTGTCTCTTCAGACAGCCATGGCCAGTGCTTCATTTTGCTTCCTGTTGTAAAGCTTTTTCATAATACCTAACTGAAGTCATCTTTGCTGCAACTTGAACCTATTATTTCTTTTGCTTTCCACCAGGGAGAAGAAATTTTTCCTCCTCTCTCGGCGGCAGTCCTTCACATATTTGAGGAATACTGTCATTCTCCCTTCCCCCATCCTTAATCTTCTTTCCTTTAAGCAAAGCAAACCCAAGGCAGTCATTCTTCCTGGTAGGTCGTGATTGCCAGCCCTCTGATCCTTCCTGCAGCTTCCTTCTGGAGTCACTTCAGATGGTCCATATCTCTCTGGGAATGCAGCACCCAATGCTACACAAGGTACTCCAGCTGACATTATTTCTGCTGAGTAGGGCAGACAGATATTTGCTCAAGATGGTGTATGGGTTTTCTGTGCCACTTTTAGTGATTTCCAAAGGTAAAAGAGAATCTGCTTTTCTACAGAGAGCAATAAACTATCCCTTTGGTCCTGATCCAAATAGGTTTCCTTAGTCAAAAAACGGGAGAGAGACAGAAATTAATAGAATTCAAAACTTGGTTGAATGTGGCTAAGAGAAGAACACGTTCTTAATCCTGTGCACGGCGCACTAGTTCCTCCTGCATAAATAGACATCTGTTGAAACGTTCTGGCAGAACAAGTTTGGGAAGTGAAAATAAGAAGGTTAGCTGCTAGTGGGGAAAGAAGTCTTGCATTTTTGCAGCAATCTTGGGTAGAGAGCAATCTTAGGCCTCAGTTTTCATGGCTCCCGAAGTCACCACTGTTCTGGGGATCCCTGGGGTATGGCACACACTACAGAACCAAGAAGCACGTCTAAGGTAGGAGTCGATTTCTGGGAGGAAACGCTATCTTAGAATCTAGCTTTTCTTCCCATTGTACTTGTGGGCTTCTAACGATTGCCACCAGCACTAAGTGTCAACACATCCAAAGCTCAAACAACAGTATTTAAACATGGGTGAGGTTTTACCAGGGACCCTTGGACGGCAGCACAACAAGCCATTTCAGAAGTGGTGTAGTGAAGTCCCTCCGTAGCGAAGATGAAGTTGTTGGAGGCAACACTGCCACGGTATGGTTGCTGCTCAGCTCCACTCACGCAGGCAGAGCTGCCGAGTCTCCTGGTGGGTGAGTGGTCCAAGCTCATGTCTGCCCCACCATCCCTGTACCTCCCCTGCCAGCGTGGAGCGCTGGCACCCACAGCCAGCTGCAGCTTTTCTGCTGGCAGGCTCATGAGGTAGTCAGCCCAGAGCCCTATGTGTCCCTCTGCAATGCATGAATGTCACCTTTGAGCAGAGATTATTAGGAGGCTTTGTCTGACTGACAAGCGCTTGTGTTTCGCCTCGAATCTTCGAAGGCAGGCAGGCGAGGGGGCAAAGAGCACTAATAGAATTCTTCAATGTCATTTTAATAGGATCACTGTTTTGTGATAGCTATTTTTTCCCCTCTTTATCTTTCTCTGTCCTCTGCTAGGCTCTGTGTTAATGCCCTCTGGTGATACTGAATTCTTTCCAAGTTTCTCAAAAAAAAATAAAAAAAATCCCACCAGCATTAATTATTGTTCCAGGATGATATCTTCCCTTAAAGACGCAAGGTTTCTCTGAAGCCATCTGTCTGGATTTTCTTCCCTTGGGACACAGAGAACAGTTAGCAACTCAGTATTTCCAAAAGGAAACTTGCAGTGCATGTAGATAATATGAATGACCCAGTTGCCCTGGGAAGAGAAGTGCCGTCTCGTGTGCGGTGTGTTCCATATGCTATCCATCCACCTTCCTACAGCTAATGAGGCTCAGACTTCTTCATGCTGGTCAAGATAAATATAAAGCTCCCTAGCCCTGAAATCACCATAGTGAGGTTGCCATGGTAAAAAGAAAAGAAAAAAAAGTTCAGTCCATCACAGATTAGGCTAAAACCTGATACAAAGACACTGAGACACAGAAACATGCCTGTGATGTTCTTCAAATCACCATGATCTAGGCACTGTTTAGATTTTTTTAAAACATCCTGTTCTGTTCATTTTTCTAACAAGACACATTGGGATTCTGTCTTACAGGAAGATTTCTGAGAACAGAGCTGGGAAATTGGAGCTTCCTAAACATCTATCTCAAATACTAATGCTCAGCCAGTACAAGCAGAAATCCTGGTCCACACCACTTGTATTAATGCTTTGTGACCTGGCCTGCAAAACAAAAGGATATCTCATCCAAAATCCAGATCCCAACTCCACATTTCTGTTCCACTGTTGATAACCAGGCAGCTTAATTACCTCCCAGAGTGATTATGAGGCTGGGTTATTTAAGGTTTGAAAAGCTCTATGGAGGTTCTAATAACAGAATGTCAGTCACATAACAAGAATAGAGATGTACGGGGTGCTCTGCCCATGGGCACAGGCAGTAGGCTCCTGCAGGCACTGCAGGTACCTGAACCCAGAAATTTTTTGTCCCACCATGCATACCCATGCTCTACAAGTGGCCTTGGAGAACACTTCTGTTCCCCATGAAAAGTCTAAAGACAAGAGCTTTATAAGAAGTATCACATTAGGACTAAGGTCCTTCCTAGGTATGGGGGTTGGACTAGATGATCTCCAGAGGTCCCTTCCAACCCCATATCATTTTGTGATTGTGTGATTCTGTAGTCTTCTCAACGAGCAATAGACACTGAAAAACTCCTCATTGGATTACATACCGCATTCATTCAGGTGAGGGATGTGACATCGAGTGCTGTGTCCTGAGATTTTCCACAATAGAGCTGCACTTTTGCTTACAGCTGCCAGCAGCTTTAGTACAGTTTGGTGGGAGAAACCAGCGTGACTCCCAGTTATTGAGCATCACACCGGGCTGTGCCTAGATGTCCCCTCACGAAGTTTGTATTTGTTAGTGAAGACAACAAGTTCTGTTGCCTTCCTGAAAAGCCCTCCCTCTCTGATCCCTTTGCACAGCTAAACGGGAGCAGAGCTGCAGGGGGAGAGGCAGCAGTGTCAGCTGTGTGGCAAGATCCTCGCATCTGGCTCAGGTATGAGGAGGATGACTGCTGGTGTTCTGTAGCAGCAGCTACCAAGAGGTCGGATGTCTGCAGGAACTGCAAAAAGGCTCTCATGCTCCTTCCTAAGCTGTCTGTCTGATGGCATGGCAGCCACCCAGACTGGCACCTGCAGTGCCAAGCCAGGGACTTCCCTGAGGCCGATTAGAAAATTGAAGACCCGTGAAGGGACTCTCACGTTTGCATAATCAATTAGGATGAATAATTTATCTATATTCTTCTTTCAAACCAATACAGTATCCAGTACAAACTTTTGGGGTTTTAAGTTTCTGGGTCTATTTTAACACGGCTGACAGACATTAGCCTCTCAACATCTTCACTCAATAAAGATTTCCCAGTCTAGAGTTGTCTGCTCCTGGCCCAGAGTACTCTCTAAATCAAAGGAGTCCTAATGCTTAACCTATGTATCTCACTGAGTAAAAGCTGTCTGCTTATGTAAGCATTTCTCCAAAAGAAAGTCATAAATGTGATCTTACTTCAGATAAGCATGACAATGAGGAGCTGGCACACTTCAGTCCTGTGCAGGCTTTCACGTACCCCACACACTGCAATGGGGCTGCCACAGACCAGCTGAGCACATTCCTCAGCCCTTAGTGGATTTAGTGGATCCAAGTTCTTTCTGGAGACTGATTTAGAGGTGAGGGCTTTATGGACAAGAGGCCTGGAGCTGTGGTGATGGGTGAATCAGGAGTGTGTATGGCCAGCTATTCATGACCAACTTGGTGACAGACATACTCTTCCCGTTAGACAATTTTGTGATGTTAGTGCTATAGACACCACGTTCATGTGCAAGAATAGGTCAGAATGCAGGAAAAACAAGCTGCTGTCTGGTGCGTCAGCTAAAGCTGTTAGAAACCTGTGGGGACAGATTTACACATGCCTGCAGGGAGATGTATTTGAACATACAGCTGGCGTGCATATTTCACTGTGTGCATTCCCAGGGACTTCAATCCCGCACACAGCAGAATTGAGCATCTGAAGTGCAGCTATTGATATTTTTGTGAAACAAGTAGTATGCCTAAAAGTACACAGGCAGAGGAAGGAAGGAAAGGCCCTTTTTGTGGAGAACATTGCCATCTTGTGCACAATTGCATTTACTTTGCGCCTGGCATACTTGTGAGAGGTGACACTGCAGAAGTTTCTCATCCTTCCTGCCTCTCCTGAAAACTCCAGGAAGCCTGAAGCAGCATTTGAGCCCTTGAATGGAGAAGTTTCCCTAAATATTATTAGCTTGTGTCAGTCCTTAAACAATTATAACAAGTCCTGAACTGCTTTCTGAGCTACCAAATTTTTCCTTTTTATCTTTCAAAGTGCTTCATTGTGTACATTTAATGAAAAAAAGCCAGCTCCATCACTATGAAACCAAAAAAATAGAGGAAAATCAGGGCTATAAAAGTTCTGCAAAAGTCTGTTATGATTTAACAAGTGGAATAGCAGCACATACTCACAGACTATCTGCAAGTGCCAACGGCCTCGCTGACACACAGTAAGTATGGCAACAGCAGAGAACTCCTATGCAGGAAAATCTGGCATAGATGGACAAACAGACAACATAACAACTACCCTGGCACAGCAGTTTCCCTCATAGTGTTTCATAGCTCACTGCAGATATAAATTACAAAAACCTCGAAACACAAATATATATGGTCAGTGGGCACAAATAGGTATTTTCCCGGTTAGGAATTTGAAGACCAGCGAAGCCATGTTTTTTATGTAAGGAAGAGCTGCCACCACAACAGAAAGCAGCTGATCCCATTTCAATGCCTCATCCACGAGCACACCTTCCCTAAACCACAGAGTAATGTATACCACTGCATCCTGGGGAGTCCTCCTGCAGAGGTATGGGAAAGATCCGGCACCCCATCCCCCATGAAATCCAGACCATTCCCAGGATTTGCACGCTATGCTGCCTCCTTCCATTCTTATTTAATCATCACCTGCAGGTGGGTATCTCATGTCATCTCAGGGGTCAGTACTGGCATGAGTACTGTTTAAGATCTTCATTGGAGACATGGACAGTGGGACTGAATGCACCCTCAGCAATTTTGGCAATAACACCAAGCTGTGTGGCATGGTCGACATGCTGGAGGGAAAGGATGACAACCAGTGGGACCTGGACAGGCTTGAGAGGTGGGCTCAAGCAAACCTCATGAAGTCTGACAAGGCCCAGTACAAGGTACTGTAGTGGGTTGGGGAAATCCCAAGCACAAATACAGGCTGGATGGAGAATGGATTGAGAGCAGCTTTGAGGAGAAGGACTTGGGGGATGTTGCTTGATGAGAAGCTCAACGTGAGTTGGCAATGTGTGCTTGCAGCCCAGAAAGCCAACCACATCCTGGACTGAATCAGAAGTGTGGCCAGCAGGTCATGGAAGGTGATCCTGTCACTCTAATCTGCTCTCATGAGACCCCACATGGTGTACTGCGTCCAGCTCTGGGAGCCCCAGCATAAGAATGACTCTGCAAGTCCAGAGGAGGGCCATGAAGACTATCAGAAGAATGGAGCACCGCTCCCATGAAGACAGGCTGAGAGAGTTGGGGTTGCTTAGCCTGGAGAAGAGAAGGCTCCAGGGAGACTGAATAGCAGCCTTCCAGTACCTGAAGGGAGCCTTCAGGAGAGATGGGGAAGGACTCTTTGTCAGGAAGTGTAGTGATAGGACAAGGAGTAATAACTTTAAACTGAAAAAAAAGTAGATTAGATATTAGGAAGAGATTCTTTACTGCAAGGGTGGTGAGACACCGGAACAGGTTGCCCAGGGAAGTTGTGGATGCCCCATCCCTGGAAGTGTTTAAGGCCAGGCTGGATGGGTCTTTGAGCAACCCGAGCTAGTGAAAGATGTTCCTGCCCATGGCAGGTGGGTTGCAACTCAAGGATTCTTAAGGCTGCTTTCAACTCTAACCATTCTGTGATTCTATGATCTCTGCTTCGGGAAAGTTTTTGTCTCATTGCCAGCAAAGCTAAGGGGTGAGCTAGTGGTTCCAAGCACTCCCTGGATCCTGGTGGGCCTGGGCACCCATTCTGTGTAGCCCCACCAGCTGCTTGCCCTCAGCCAGGACTTCATCTGCACTGATCACCACACCATAACCAGGGCACGATGTGCTCTGGTTTGCACATGTTCCCCATTTGATGGGGTAATGGAGTAAAATCCACCAGCACTAACAGGTAGCATACATTTTCTGTGTCACTGAGGTGCCCAGCTCCAAGAAGTCCTTTGCACTGGAGGAGAGGAGGGAATTACTTGGCTTTTTGGGGGGAGCTGAAGAAAACTCTCAATTTCCCTCTGCCTTTCTAAGCAAGAGTAATGTCTGCGTCCAGCTGAGTGCTTGTATCTCCAAGGCACTATCTGCATTTCAGAACAAGGTGAATGGGGCAAAATCCAGGGGATGGGGCAGGGCTTGGTTTCTTGCACTTCCTAAGGAAATCTCACGTGCTCCATACAGATGTGCAGTAACAGTTACAGCTGATGTGGATTTGATGTTAAAGGTCTCCCTCTGGTTGAAGCCTGGAGCAAGGGAAGGATACCAGTGTTTTAGCCAGGAGGCTTGCTGGTTATCCTACCATCAGGAAATGAGGAGGACGGGGAAGGTGTTCTGCAGAGACGCCACACCAAAGCTCTTCAGCACCATCAGGAACACCCTGAGGTTGTAAGGCCTGAAGTATCAGCTATCAGTCAATAAAAAGGACAAAGAGATGTTTCCCCTCCTTTTCTCTCTGTTTCGTATCTGTACTCAAAGTGGGGCTGCTACCCATAAGCCAGTGATGGCACTGTTACTTTTATTTTTAAAAATTACTTGTTATTTTTAAAATCATCCCTGTATCTTTTTTATAACACAATGCAAATGAACAGGGCAGTAGTCTGAAACTGTCAATGTTGTGCTGTGAAAGGGAAAGTAACACTTGACATCTAAAGGGAGAAAGTCCATCTTATCAGCTGGGCAGGATCTGTAACATANGCTGATCCCATTTCAATGCCTCATCCACGAGCACACCTTCCCTAAACCACAGAGTAATGTATACCACTGCAGCCTGGGGAGTCCTCCTGCAGAGGTATGGGAAAGATCCGGCACCCCATCCCCCATGAAATCCAGACCATTCCCAGGATTTGCACGCTATGCTGCCTCCTTCCATTCTTATTTAATCATCACCTGCAGGTGGGTATCTCATGTCATCTCAGGGGTCAGTACTGGCATGAGTACTGTTTAAGATCTTCATTGGAGACATGGACAGTGGGACTGAATGCACCCTCAGCAATTTTGGCAATAACACCAAGCTGTGTGGCATGGTCGACATGCTGGAGGGAAAGGATGACAACCAGTGGGACCTGGACAGGCTTGAGAGGTGGGCTCAAGCAAACCTCATGAAGTCTGACAAGGCCCAGTACAAGGTACTGTAGTGGGTTGGGGAAATCCCAAGCACAAATACAGGCTGGATGGAGAATGGATTGAGAGCAGCTTTGAGGAGAAGGACTTGGGGGATGTTGCTTGATGAGAAGCTCAACGTGAGTTGGCAATGTGTGCTTGCAGCCCAGAAAGCCAACCACATCCTGGACTGAATCAGAAGTGTGGCCAGCAGGTCATGGAAGGTGATCCTGTCACTCTAATCTGCTCTCATGAGACCCCACATGGTGTACTGCGTCCAGCTCTGGGAGCCCCAGCATAAGAATGACTCTGCAAGTCCAGAGGAGGGCCATGAAGACTATCAGAAGAATGGAGCACCGCTCCCATGAAGACAGGCTGAGAGAGTTGGGGTTGCTTAGCCTGGAGAAGAGAAGGCTCCAGGGAGACTGAATAGCAGCCTTCCAGTACCTGAAGGGAGCCTTCAGGAGAGATGGGGAAGGACTCTTTGTCAGGAAGTGTAGTGATAGGACAAGGAGTAATAACTTTAAACTGAAAAAAAAGTAGATTAGATATTAGGAAGAGATTCTTTACTGCAAGGGTGGTGAGACACCGGAACAGGTTGCCCAGGGAAGTTGTGGATGCCCCATCCCTGGAAGTGTTTAAGGCCAGGCTGGATGGGTCTTTGAGCAACCCGAGCTAGTGAAAGATGTTCCTGCCCATGGCAGGTGGGTTGCAACTCAAGGATTCTTAAGGCTGCTTTCAACTCTAACCATTCTGTGATTCTATGATCTCTGCTTCGGGAAAGTTTTTGTCTCATTGCCAGCAAAGCTAAGGGGTGAGCTAGTGGTTCCAAGCACTCCCTGGATCCTGGTGGGCCTGGGCACCCATTCTGTGTAGCCCCACCAGCTGCTTGCCCTCAGCCAGGACTTCATCTGCACTGATCACCACACCATAACCAGGGCACGATGTGCTCTGGTTTGCACATGTTCCCCATTTGATGGGGTAATGGAGTAAAATCCACCAGCACTAACAGGTAGCATACATTTTCTGTGTCACTGAGGTGCCCAGCTCCAAGAAGTCCTTTGCACTGGAGGAGAGGAGGGAATTACTTGGCTTTTTGGGGGGAGCTGAAGAAAACTCTCAATTTCCCTCTGCCTTTCTAAGCAAGAGTAATGTCTGCGTCCAGCTGAGTGCTTGTATCTCCAAGGCACTATCTGCATTTCAGAACAAGGTGAATGGGGCAAAATCCAGGGGATGGGGCAGGGCTTGGTTTCTTGCACTTCCTAAGGAAATCTCACGTGCTCCATACAGATGTGCAGTAACAGTTACAGCTGATGTGGATTTGATGTTAAAGGTCTCCCTCTGGTTGAAGCCTGGAGCAAGGGAAGGATACCAGTGTTTTAGCCAGGAGGCTTGCTGGTTATCCTACCATCAGGAAATGAGGAGGACGGGGAAGGTGTTCTGCAGAGACGCCACACCAAAGCTCTTCAGCACCATCAGGAACACCCTGAGGTTGTAAGGCCTGAAGTATCAGCTATCAGTCAATAAAAAGGACAAAGAGATGTTTCCCCTCCTTTTCTCTCTGTTTCGTATCTGTACTCAAAGTGGGGCTGCTACCCATAAGCCAGTGATGGCACTGTTACTTTTATTTTTAAAAATTACTTGTTATTTTTAAAATCATCCCTGTATCTTTTTTATAACACAATGCAAATGAACAGGGCAGTAGTCTGAAACTGTCAATGTTGTGCTGTGAAAGGGAAAGTAACACTTGACATCTAAAGGGAGAAAGTCCATCTTATCAGCTGGGCAGGATCTGTAACATACGCCAGACACATGATGCCACTAGTGCTTAACGTGTCTTGTAAAACTGGATATAAGCAGCTCCTCTCACCTGAAAGATTCATAGCTTTTGCTGAGCTTATGCTAAAGACAGCTTTTTAGTATGCAAATTTTACAGCAGTGTCTTCTGCTGGCTTGAATTCGATATGATAATTTTTTTTCTGATTGATTTTACTTACTGAAAACTTGCCTAATTACTGCTGTCATTAATAGTGGCACTTACTCTCAGTTTACCCCCTAACACTTCTACATGGACCAGGGCACCCATGTTTATCTGCCTTCTTTCTTCCTATACACTATTCCTCTTTTGGTCTGTGATTTAATGCCCTCATCCTCTCTGCTATCCCCATTGCACAGTCTCCAGATACAAACGTGAAGGCCATGCTTTAAGAACAGTGCTTCTCCTAGCGTTTCCCAACACCAAATATCTCTGAATCATTCTCATAATGTGAACTCTCAAATTTTTCTTTATTATCGCCCTCACCTCTACCATTCTTGTCTAGCGATGGACTGACTTCTTATTTAAGCTTCCTGGCTGAACCCTTTTTTACTTACCTGCACCTGATGCCCTTCATGTCTTTCACTGTCTCAAGGGCTCTCCTCCTTCCTCTCTTCCCAGGGAGAGACAGCAATCAAGAAGAAACACCTTCAAGCACTTCCAGGATCAGCCCTTTGGTCTGGACTTGGTTCACTCTGCACGATCTTTTTCCCGTCCCATTCGCCAGCACTATTAAATGTTCTAGCTAGATGTAATCAGGAGTGCACCTCAGCCAAAGTTTGGGGACACTACCAGATGGGAAACCCAAGCCCACGTTTCGCATATTCTCCTGGTTGTGCTTCATCTCACCAAATTTTGCATGTTTTTACCACCAGCACTTTCTTGCTAAAGAAAAGATGCCTTGATGCCGTGGCAGAGATCAACCTTTGCAAGTGTCTATTGCTGCTGTTCTCCTGCCACAGAGGTGGCCCTGGCAATCACTCCTCTAATCATTTGAGGCTAGGAAAAACTACACCACAGAATGCGAGAGTCAACTTGAAGGATCCAGGATACTTTCAGCCTTACATAACAGAAATCATCTACATATGAGCAGATAATTAATGAAGTTTCCCAACACCCCCAGACAGTCTGTACTATTTTACAGAAGGATAAACTGCAATCAGGCAAGAAGAAGAGTTCAGTAGCTAGCTCTGCAGCACTCATTGTAAAGGAAAGTATTCCCGTGGACATTTAGGGCAGCCGGATCAAAATAACATGTGCCATAGCAGGAGTCAGTGTCACTTTGGGGGCTGGCAACAGCTGTCTGGAAAACCAAGATTTGCTCTTGTTAGTAAATGCTCTAACTTTTCCCTCCACAGGAAGCATCTTTGTGTTTAAGCTGTTCAATATACTGGAAGAAATATGACTTCTTACGGTAGATATATGGAACCAGAGGCTTACAAATATACATAATTACATTCATCTCATTAATTGTCCATTAACATCCGTTACATGGACTGTTCTGCCTTAGATTATACAATTCCAGGCTTATTTAACACTTGAAGTGTTAAATAGAAACAACCTCAGAATTACTTGATATTTTTCCTGCCATTTTTTAATCAGACCTCAGTTCCTTCAATCAGGTCCGTAAATTAAAGTTAATCCAGTGACGTCCTGAAAAATTCGGCAGGGTGTCAAGAGATGAAAGTTTTAACACATTATATGAAAACAAGTCAAATCATTCATCAGTCTCCCACACAAGCCTAGAGAGAGTCTCTCGCTGCTTGGATGTTATTTTTTTTAATGGTTCTGTCTTCCAGATGAGGGAATGAAGCCTTTCCTTGCATCGCAAGAGCCATCTGCAAATAGACAGACCTAAGAAGTTCAACACTTTATAATTGTCAAGAGCTGAATGCATCAATAAAATACTTTATGCCTCCTGCAATCCTTTGATGACTAAATTAGCGAAATGAGATTGAAATGAGGAGCGATTTATAATGGGCTGTAATGAGAAAAGAGCTCAACTGCCTTCCAAACAATTGACAGGGAATAGATTAGTTTTAGCAATGCAGTGATTTAAAAGAATGGAGAAGGGAAAGCATTCCCCTTTGATCTCAGTAAGAGCAAAGTTTCTTTAGACGTGATCCGATCCCAACAAGTTCGTAGCAAAAGGTTTATATAATGGTGAGGTTTTTAGCCCTTTTCCAAAACAAGAGCTAGTCCAAAGTAAGTTCTGAGTTTGTATTAGAAGTCTCATTTTCCCTTGCTATGCAAGAAATAGGAAACTTCCCTAGATTTCCAGAGAATAACAATGAATTTTTGTGACCTGGAATTTATAATATAGGAATAAAAAAAAAAAAAAATTCACCTTAACTTTCATGGGAATTGCTGTAGATCAGAGCTACGTTCTTCACAAACTCTATAAACAAATATGCTCAGATGTCATGCTAACTTCTGGCCTAACATTGTGTGCTTAATCTGTACCCCAATCCAGCAGAGGTGGAAGCACGCACCCAGAATCATCTCATCTAAATTAAACTAATCTGGGCAAGTAAGGCCAACCAAATATCTACCTGAACACATCTGGGAAGGGACATGATGGACCAGACCCAAAGAGGAGGCAGGTGAGGCTGGGCTGAGGGCCAGGAAAGGGAGACCTGACCAAACCAGGTAGGACACAACATGGATATTCAAAGGACACTCCATTTCACCTCCTGCAACCGTAGTCCTGCAGACACTGCTGCTTCCAGGCAGGCTCTCAACCACAGTGACATAATGTACCAGGAGAAGTTGCCCCTCTGTGGCCTTGCCATGCTTGGACATTGCCTGGCTCGTTCTCTGAATGTCTGAATGCAAAGCATTACCCTCCAGGTTTGGTGAGTGCAAACTAAGAGTGCAAGCAGCTCTGTGTAAAAGAAAATCAGAGCCCTGACTTGCCCGCATCAGGGCAGCCTGTTAGGGACCCAACGGGGCTGCTCCCATAACCTGGGCAAGCAGCAGATTTAACACCTGTAACGTGAAGAAAACTCTTCCTATTACCAGTGACTCACTTCCATTTAACACAATAAACTCCAGAGTGGCTGTCTACTAATGGCAAATCATCTGCCCCTGTTGATGGCCCAGGGTTACTTCCCCACCACCACCTACTGGCACCGCTGCGATGAGTCAGGGACGGAACCTGCACAAGCCTCAGCACTGTTTACGGGATGGCAGCCTCCGACTTCTCCCACAACTGCTGACAGAAAGACCCTTCTCACACCGACGAGAAGCGAGCACTAATCTGACTCTAACTACCAACAGGCTACAAAAATATTGATAGTGCATTTCACAACAGTGCCCCAAATCTTCGCAAATGAGAGCTCAGGCTCTCCGATTTTTTTCTCCCATTATATTGCCTCATTCCGTTATGTACACTAATTGGCTGTTTTGGTTTGCTATTTAGCAGCCAGCTTCCTTTTAAGCTAAAGCTTATTCCCCTTAACTGTGTGCTCCCATAGTTTCTGCTCTGCTGAAAGGTTAAACAGATCTCATTATCCATTTCCTGCAGAGACCTAATTTCTACAAAAGGCCTTGAGCAGGGCAATATGATTGGCAAGAAAGACTACAAGAAGCTGTTTTCACATTTGGCCAAACACCAAGAATCACAGACCATTTGAAAGGATGCTCCACACAGATCTCAGCAGCTGGGCAGAACATTCTGCCTCTTCTGGTTTTCGATTATTATTGCATCTGCCCCTTTCAGCACAGCATCCTCAAATGGCATCCTCCAATGTGTCAACACATTAAGCAGCTCAGGGTAAAAGACAGTACAAGTCAAACTTTGTCTCTATTTCTACTGAAATGTTATATGTTGTTCAGTGGCACCTATTAAATTGCAAGGTGGTGCTTGTTGTAGCCTTGAGAGACAGCAAGCAGCAGGCCACGGGAGAAAAGTTAATCTCACTGTCCCCTACCCAACCTCCTGGGCAGGCCCGAGTCACTCCTTAAAGAGGGAAAACATTACTTCTGCCTGGGGGTGTTGTGTCATTCACAGGCATAGGGCACCCAGTTCAGCATAGCTGAACAGCTTGGGGCAGCAAGACACCCACACAATCCCCAGTCCCCTTGGGGAACTTAATATTCTTGCTGTCCCAGAGCCCACACAACCTACTGGACTCAATAGAAAAGGAGGCAGCAACCATGGTTTTAGGACCCTGCTGGAAGCGAAGACTAACGTAAACAGCCCAAAGCGCTACCTCGCCTTTATTTATCCAAGGCTATCGGCTCAATTCAGTTCAATTTCCACTTCTGCTTGAGAGGCTCAAACCTGCACCATGGGCAGTGCTTAATTCACCAGACACACACCCTTCCAGTGAGAGGGGCACCAGCCCATCCAAGATGGTTTACTTTGTAGATAACGGAACAAGAATCACTTGTGTCAGTGCGGACAAGACCAAGCAGGAAGCTTTTAAGGAAGACTTACAGAGCTTCCAGAGCACAGGGATTGAGCACCCCCTTCCAGAAGGGAGTTCAAGCCACATATTCTTAGCTGGGAGTCACTGTTTAAAGTCCTTGCAAGCTGGCGCAGTCTGGTCAGAAAATGCACTCCGTCCTTCAGCTTTCTTTATTGACTAGCTCTAGTAGGTCTATGTTTTTTATCCTAGGGTTGCCTGTCTGTCTTTGAAACGCCAGTTCCGATTAAACAACATGCTTTGGATCAAGACTCCCCTGCCTTTACTTACTGCCTGCCCTGTCCTGTGCAGGATGCAAAGGACAGGGGGAACCAGTCAAGCACCCTCATCCAAGTGCAATGGTCATCCTGCTTTGAGGTCCTCTCCTGCTGCCACCCACAAATCATCAGTGGTGAAGGCAGCTGCGACATTATTGCTACTCTGCCTCGGTAGAGACCATGAAGTGGGAGACAATAAAAAATAATAGCAGTTAAAAAGTATCCAAACTGTTGACTGCTTTTTAAATTAGATCTCAAATTCAAGTTGTCACAGCAGCAATATAAGATGGATTGCAAATTCCACCTCCCTTTCCTAGGTTTGATAAACTTTAAATTACAAAGAAGTCGGAGATGAGTACAGCAGCTGTGTCTGCAACAGCTATTCAGACAGCTTAACAGCAGCAGATCTGGAGGGAGAGGCTGAGGATATGACATATGTTCTACACAGACTTCAGAGGGCCTTATTTCAAGCTAGCTTTGGCCTATCTCTATGAGCCAAAGGCCCTTTAGGAGCTGTTCCTCCAGACAGTTTCCTCCAAAAGCCCACTTGCTCAGAGGTCATTCCAGAGCAGTTAAATGAGGACAAGCAAAAGATAAGCAAATTAAGCAGGTTTCTAGGGGGAGAGAGAGTTGCCCTAGATTGTGAGAACAGGTAGGTAAGCACAGAAAAGCATCAGGTCCAATGTCAAGTGAATAGTTCAGTGTCAGAAGTGTGGTGATGCATACAAGCATAATATTTAGTATTGATCAGCTTGTATCCCACTGCATTTGGCTTGCTTTCTCAGTGTTAATATTTTAGCCTTTTTGTCAAAAGCACTCTAAAAAGAAGAGATTTAAGTGACACTCAAATCACCATTCATATCTCAAAGAGGAAGCTCTCCATGAGGATCCTGGAACTTCACCTAAAGTTTAAGGAACACTTACTTGTTGTTTCAACTACACACTGATTCGATTGGGGAGACAGAGTGCAGACTACAAGAAACATGCTTAAAAGTTGCTATGAACTTACAAACAAAACTAAAATAAAACCTGCTGCTTATTAAGCATTACATTCTGTACCACCCACCCACAAAATCCATCAGCAATATAACAAAATGTCCTTGGGCAGCCTTGTTAGCAAAAGCTCTTGGAGCTTGTTAGCCCAAGAGCAGACAAATTGAAAGTGTAGGTGGACATTAAATCCAACCCCAAAATACGCAAGCAGCTGAGTGTCAGCAGATCTATAATTAAGGTGGTATTTCAGTTCACGCTCTTCTAAGGCTCCTAGGTATGGTAATAGTAATCGAAGAAGACTGAAGGCTTTAATACAGAAAGATGTCAGCTCTTCAAATGTGATTTTCTCTCCCCTTTGGCAGTGGCACCTCTATAGTATTGCATCAGAATTCTGATTTTGTGGAAGTCGTCAGCAATTTCATACTTGAGCACCACCATCTTGAATTTTCTTACCTGATCATCAGGTAAGTGTGGTGCAGGAAGCTCAGCCCCTGCAAAAGGCAAAATATTGCTGCTAAATAAACCGGTGCATGTAAAAGAGAGTTCTGGACCTGGGAAGAACCAGGAGACGCTGCCTGTAACTGAGGCTTCTCTTGAGATGTCTGGTGTCCCAGCTCATGGCCTTTTGCTGGCTTCCTGCCACCACACCTATACAAAGAGCCACGTGTCACCTTCAGCAGTGCCCATGTCATAGGTCACCTCCCCCAGCTCTCCAGGCTGCCCAACATTTATGCACAACAGGCTGACAGAAGGTCCAACTAAGCTGCTACAACCAATTGTGTTTAAGAACAGCTACTTAGATTTACACAAGTTAAACTTGTCAAAAACAGTGCGGTTAGGGCCACTTGATATTTCAGATTTTTTAAAGAAGTCAGCAATTTACTAAGAAAATAACACCACCACACCTCTGTTTCTACTGATATCTATATTTTAAAACTTTGAGTAAGTTCTACTGAGGCTTCATAATATAAAACGTCTTTCAGGATCATAATTAAAGTTGCAGTAAGTCTGGGTTGTTGGTTGTTTTTGGGGTTGGTGTTTTTTTGTTGGTTTTTTTTGGAAGAATTTTTTTTAGTTTCTAGAAATTTCTAGATAAATAGCTGTCTTGAAATACTACCCTTCTGGGGCTCAGCAAGATCTTCATGAGCGTCTCCAGTGCTCTAGGTGGGAACACTGGCTGCAAGTGTACTGTATCAGTCTTGATGCAGACACGGGAGTTAGTCATCTTCTGAGTCACTCTCCCCCCTGGCTGGGATACACGCCCTGATTGAGGACATGAGCTGATCCTGGATCTGCTTCCTGGGGTTCTCCTCAAGGTCTGTCTTGATGGCACCAGACTCTGAAATCTTCCACTCCAATTCTGTGCAGAGGAAAACGAGAGCCATGAATACAGAGAAGCAAACTGGGCTTTCTCCAGCTGTGACTCCTTCTGACACATGCTAGTTTATTTCAGTATGACAGCATCTTGCACTTCTTGGTTTACCTTCCAAGGTCCTTCTTTACTTCCGATCACCACAATTCCCCACTGTCCTTGCCACATTCACTTCCCCAACTGACTTTTCTTATCATCCCACCATCAACACCACCAAAACCAGGGCCCTGCTATATTTCCTCCCCTACTCTTCCACCCCCAGCTCCCAGCTGCTGCCCTGTCCCCTGCACCCGCTCTGGCTGAGTCCTCCCTTCACAGTCACTAGTGCTAGCACAGGTTTCAGCCTGGGCACAGAGCTCAGGGTACTGCTCTACAGCACATGGCTGGCATCCCTGCTCCCTTTTCAACTAGGAGCGATACAGAGCAGCAGCTTTAGATAGGGCAACTCCCCTGGTGAGAGGGAATCCCACCACCTTCTAACCACATAAGGGCAAAAAACATGTTTACGCATCTATTGCTGGTGAATGAATACTGCTCACGTGCTACAGTTATTTCTATCATACACCAAAAGTTCATGACAGTCAGAAGAGGCAGGGACTAGATTTGCTGAGGGGCAAAAAAAAAAAACCTCACAGCAATTCCATTTGCACATCTGAATTATAGGTATGTTTTTAGGGATGTACTCTCTAAGTGCAATTCACCCCTTTCCCACTACAGCATGCACTGATGATTAGTTCCTTAGCAAGTCAGTAAAAGAAACTCCACCACCAGTAGTAGGCCTATTACTATATAGACACAAATTGGATTGCTTCCCAGAAGTGGTGGAAAGTCAATACAACACATTCAATTGAAACCCTTCTCCTAGTCTTGCCAGCAACCCTATCATTAAATCTAATTTCCTTCAGACATCACAGAGTAACAAATACAACCCTCACACCTTCTTTAATCTCCACTGGAAGTCACCTAGTCTTAGGGAAGAAGGAAGAAAGAAAGGAAAGAAAAGAAAGTGCAGAGTTTCAGTGCCTAGTTTTCTGAGACTACTGAATTAAGTTGGCTTGGTCACCTTTGGACCCTCCCCCAAGCAATTATTTATGTGCTAAAATTGGTAGGTTCTGCTAGCACTGCTCACTTCAGTGCATAATCAGGCAACCTCTGTAGTTAGAGTTTGCTGTTCTCAAATCAGCGGTATTATTGGTGAGCTCTCCCCTCTTCTGACAGTTCAGAGCAGGGGAGCATTTTCTACAGCGCACACTCAAGATACCTTGTAAACTTCAGGGGTTTAGTTAAAAAAAACTCTTTGCACACTACCCCAGTAGAGGCAGGGACATCATTCAGTGGGGACCCTGAAATGCTGATTAACTGCAGCTTACTTCAGATAAAGATGCCCTTAAAAGTCTGACCTTCAAAGAAACTGAAAGCATCTGGACCAATATACCCACTCAGAAAGCTGATGAGCATCCTTTTAACTGAAGTAAAATCCACTAAGTTGCATCTCAGTTGCGTTTGCTTTCCAAGAAGAGCCTTTTTCACTGCTGACCTCTGTCTTTAAGCATTGCTGCAGGATACCATCCCTGGCAAGCCACCTCCAAACAGCAGCTTTTACTGAACAGCCACAGTGTTCTGTGTCAGCCACCCTCACCTCCTGCAGCATCTCACATTGACAAGGCTGCATGACCCAGCCTGCCTCCACGCTGCAGAGATGGATGAGAAGAAACAGGTCTAGGAAAAACTGCCACCTCCAGGACAGTAACAGCCTCTCCCCAGAGAGCCCTGTGCCCCTCAACCACTGAGGCAGGAGCTTCACATGTTGCCATCTCCAGATGACAAAAGGAAAAGGAAGCAGCCCAATTTCAGGGTAGTGGCCCTGTTTGGGCAGATGGACAGGCTCTCTTTAAAGGTTAATAAGGAGTGAAGCCTTGTGTCAGCAAGGTACAACAGACATATATGTATTCCATCAGCTTGAAAACAAAAGCCCTAGAATGCAGTAGGCAAGCACCAGTCATCCAGTGCACTAATTATCAAGTAACTGGAGGGATGGTCAATGATCTCAATGAATGGTTAATCACTTGAATAATCATTCAAGTACAAGAGCCCCAAAGAATCTGTGTGGGTACTTTTTACCCTTTAATATATTGAGGAAAATTTGTTTCACCTGACAAGGTATGAATACTTGCACACACACAAGAAAAATATCTGTATGTTGGCCTACTCAGTCACTCACTGCTTTTACAAGGTAGCCTTAATAACATGTTGTTGAGCCCTAAGGGGAAAAAAAAGGTATGATTTTTAGTACCTCCCTTCTCCACCTAAGCCTCACTTCTCTCATTCCCAGCAAAGCAGTTTTGCTTTTCACTTGGAAGGTCAGAGATGCAGACACTCACCGTCCCTTGTCAGGTTCATGCCACCAAACACCAAAGGCCCAATGAACTGAGCTTTGATGTCTCCCTCCAGGTAGACAAATATCGTAGGCAGGTTCTTATCAGGGTAGTTGGGAATGCAGGTGGTAGAGATAGCTTTGATGAATTTCACATCTCTGAACTTTCTTGCAAGCCCGCTCATATGTTGATTAATTAAGGCACAGAGTGGGATTCTGTGAAGAACAGTCACAGGCACACAAGGAAAAAAATAAAAAGACTGATTAGACAGTAATCTGCTCCAGAAGAAAGGTTAGAAACATCAGCTCAATAAGTAGTACTTCTGGAAAGCCGAATGTACCAGAAGTAACTTCTGAATACTTTTGTTGTCCAGTATTCCACTATTCAAAGGAAATCATCACCACAACTAAATTTTGTTTTAAGACATTAGCAGTACAACCCTTCCCCTGCATCATACAGAGAAATTGGTTTATGAAAAATATGATATTTAGAAATCGCACAAGCAATTCTAGCAGCTTATCAGATCTTTTGACAAGTTTTTTTATCATGCTGACAAGACTGGAAACTTTGTTCGCTCTATTTCCATGTCTCTAGAAACCAAGCTAAAGACACACACTGATCCTTCTAAGGCACAGCCTCTCGCACTTTAACCAGAATAGTTTCCAAAGCTTGGATATTTCAGTGGCAGCAGCTACCTCTATGGTAGCTGTACGGGACAAGTCATCCTGTGCTGTATATATATATATATATGTGCTATATATATGTATGTGCTTGTCTATGTTGGAAGGGACCTTAAAGATCAGGCCACTTCATGCTAACATTGTTTTTGAGCTAAGTTCAGCAGTCCTGAGTCAACAGTAGTGAAACGACTAATTAATTTTTTAATTTTTTTTTTTCACTTCTTAGAACTTCAGAATCAGTTCCTGAATTTCCACAATAACTACACATTTGTCTAGAGTATCTAAAGCTATTGACAGTGGAAGGTTTAAAGGTTAAAACCAAATTCTTACCCTTGTTTGTAGAGATGCAGGACTACCCATATGCCTTTTCCAGCTTTTGTCACCTCTTGAACGTAATCTTTTCCCGAAATCTCCAAAACTTCCCCAAATTTATTCTTCATTTGAGCTGCTTTCATTTCTGCTAACCTTTGCTGCCTGAACAGCAACGAATAGGAAAGATTTTCAGAACTGAAGCATTTTTGACAGCACAATGCTTAAAGGAGCTGGTTGAAACCTAAACTTCAGAGGCACATTACAAACTTCTTCAAACCTCAGAGCAACAAAAGCAAGCTGACATAGTCAATAGATGCTCTTCTATTTGCACCACAAGCTAAAACCACCAACATGTGAGAAGTACAACTATATTTCACGAATTTATTTTTTCCCACCCACTCATTTCTGCCCTCAGCAGACATTTCTTCTGCAGGTAGTGCACTATCAAACTAAATGGCAAAAAATACAAGAGATGGCAGAAAGAAAGAGATAACGAAAAACCAACACTGCAATTATGTAAATCTGCAGCACCTTAATCTCATTCATGCAAAAATTGAGAAATCTCGGAAGTGATTTTCAAAGCTCTCAGAATCCCCAGTCATGCACTCAGCAGGCACACATTACCTTCGCAAAACTAGGCTGTAGATAAAGGACACTGAATTTAAACCCAGTTATTCTATTAAAGACACTTAGAAGCTCTACAAGAGACCACAATCACAACCCACTTTTTCTGTCATCAGGCCTAACAACATCCTTCCTCTCATCAATGATATCTAACAGCATATAAAAGAAAAAACCCTCCAATTTTTATTAAAGGCAAATTCTGCATGCTGCTCTGACCTGTACATTTCAATAGCTTTCTCATCTTCCTCATTAAATTCATCTTCATTCTCTTCCAGCTCTTCCAGAGTCATGTCCTCATAAGTTTTCACTAGAGCAGAAGAAACATCAAATCAGCAAAAAACTCATTCCAGGATTAAAAGTCAGAACTTCCTTACTTTAAGGACAGTTTGACTATGGGAAATATGGCTTTTCTGAATTATTATCTTCACTCGATTTTTAGAAAATACTACGCACTTTAGACCTATAGATGGACAGACAAAAATGCAAAGGACTCTGAGCTGAAGGCTGCCTAGACTAGCACAGGAGTACCTGCACTAGCCTTCAAGTTTGGCGGCTGCAGCGAAGACATACCTGACAAACATGCGACATGACAGGGATGCCCGGACAATGGAGGGAGCATATAACAGGTAATGTCATGAGATAATTTTACCTGCACATTGACATGGCAGGCTCCCTTCACACTGTTTTATTTCAGTTTGCAAACATTTGCTTCTATAAAAACGTGGGGCGGACATCAAGAACAAAGCTTTCCTGTTCTGGAAGAATCCACATACTAAGCAAGATATATTTGTTTGCTACTGTTTACAGATTATCACCCTATACGAGAAGGAGCTTTGGTATCCCTTACAGGCTTGGAAAAGGACGCACTGCTTTACAGACACATACACGTTACTGCTGGCTATTTCTTTCTACAAGCTTCCTCCAGGAGCTATTGCAAGACTTGTCCTGCTGCTGCCCAAGTTGGCTGGTCACTCACCGAGAGACTTCTGAAGGATGGCAAGCTGCTCCTCTTCCTTTGCACGTTCCTGTTCCTCCAGGTTTTCCTTTGGAGGAAGGATACCTTTCTTGCGCAGGATGTCATTCCACTCTGTGTCTTTATTTGGGTCCTAGAACAGAACAAGAAACAGACAATGTTCATTCAAAGTGAAAGTTACCACTTCCAGAACTCAATCCATGCAGGTTTTTCAAGAGACGCAGCACGTAACTAAACTGGTATCTGTCTAGATGGCACCAGAAAGTCACAGTATGCATCCCCTCATGCTGAGGCTTCTTTGCAGCCCCAGACCAGTACCCCAAAGAGGACTTTATTTCACTCCATCCCATTCACACTGCATACAGGAGGTCTTTGTAGAGTACAGAAGCTTGAGAAGTTATAAACATTGTTACAGTTATCACAAAGCAAAAAAAAAGGACGGAAATCATAGAATTGTCTATGTTGGAAGGGACCTTAAAGATCATCTAGTCCAACCATCAACAATCAGCTGGGTGACACGGGAGCATGCTGGCCACAATGCTTACAGAGCCTCAGTAGAACAACAGGCCACCAAATCAGCAGTCACTGTATTGGGACATGTTAGTGACAAGACACTCAGGCACCGGCCTTGAGGACCCAACTCTGGATATGTGGGAAGTCTCCTCGGTAGATTCAAGCCAGTGTAAATACACAAGCACTTAGAAGCAAGTACAATATCTGCCAGACCAGCCTATTGCTGGGGAATCAGATATAAATCTGTGCCTAGACTGTTTCTGGAAGTTGAAGAGACTTTACTGTGAAACAGTCACAACAGTCCTGCAAAACAAGGCCAACAGACACCCATGTGTGGTTGCGAAGTTCAGTAGATGTTGTTCCAAGTTGGATAGCTACTTCTTTTTTTTTTTTTTTTTTTTAAATAAATACATAACAATTCAGTGATAAGCACTCACAGCCTGATTTTGGTTCCTTACTGTCTCGACCAAAGCTCGCTTTGAAAACTGAGTATCACACCTACTGCTTTGCTATGGCTCATGCCAACATAGCTTACATCAGCCCTGTTCACGACCGTATCCCTTCTCCAAACCAAACCACTGTACTTCTGGGCTACTGGGGCTGCGTGGGTGGGATGACAAGGTTGGCAGGGGGGGGAGAATAAAGTAAGGAGAAGTAAAGAAAACAGAGTTACACAGCAAAGAGCACACCAGGTCACTGCGCACACACACAAGAGCACACACAGGTCAGCAGGTTTTGGGGGGGTTCTGGCTCTGGTCATTTTCCCCTCGACACTGTTATTTCACAGCATCTACTGCCGTTTACTAACATACCAACAAAGTGCCAAAAAACCACCCACCCGCCCATCTGCTTACCGCCGTTCCGAAATAAATATCGTACTTGGGAGGGAAGGGGGGAAGAGAGAAATTATAAAACAACAAAACAATAACCCAGCACAAAACCAAGCTACAAAGCTTCCCAACAGGACCGCCCCCCGACAGACACCTCCACCCCCCGAAAGGGGGACGATACC
>VZRU01003694.1:304865-338253 GCA_013398155.1 Pedionomus torquatus
CTCTAAAAACAGCCTGCAAAATGCACCCTGGGTTTTCCAGGCTTTTTTAGCGACACAGTGGAGAGTGGAAAAAAGGGGAGGGGGGGTTGAACTAGGTGATCTTTAAAGTCCCTTCCAACCCAGACTATTCTACAACCCTATGATATCAGACTGAAGAACGTAGAGCATATTCTTTAACAAACTTTAACAAAAGTTTCCGAAGTTAAAAAGAAACCATCAGCTACTTCTTAGCACCTTCCAGCACTCCTTTCCCACCTGTGAAGCAATCAGGCAGGAAGACAAAATGCACTTTCTGTGGGTCAGCCCTGCTAAAATGAGTCCATGGGCAGAGCTGTGAGCTCCTCTCCTCCTGCCCAGCCCTGAGTGGCTTGTCCTTGTGGAATGTTGTGGCTCTGTAGGGCACGAAGGGCAAGCCATGAGACCTGGGATCCCAACCAGGCAGCATGTTGAGCTGGGCATGGCCTCAGCTCCTCTCACTTGCCAGCCATTGTCTGGTGACAGAGCCCTAGAACAGGCTGCCCAGGGAGGTTGTGGAGTCCCCTACTGTGGAGACCTTCAAGACCCACCTGGATGCAGTCCTGAGTGATGTGCTCTAGGCAATCCTGCTTTAGCAGGGGAGTTGGACTGGATGATCTCTAGAGGTTCCTTCCAACCCTAACAATTCCATGGTTCAGTAAACCTGAATGCATAAACCAAACTGGACACTATCATGGAAACACCCCAAATAAATTATCATCCATATGGAACACTTCTCCAGGAGCATCCAAATACTATAGATGAATTTTGGGGCTCTCCTCTGCCTTACTTTTTCCCTGTAACTCCTCCCCTTCCCTTTGTGGAGCCTCTTTTTACCTGTTTGTGTTTCATATCCTGCTTTATTTTTCCACTGGCTTCTCTCCTCATTTTTCTTTCGCTGTTCTGTAAAAAGAGAGAACAAACCAAACCAAACCGATCAGACCTGTATTGTCTATTCTTATCAGACATAATTATCAATACTTCAAATATTGTTAGGATTGGGTCATAGCCAATTAACATTACAAGACATTTGTGTCTAGATAGTTACATTTATTATATTTCTGAGTCCATAATAAAGCATCACTCAGCATAGACTGAGGAGTGGATCCCAATGCATTTGGGATCAACACCCCATTCCCTGAAAACAGACCCCTCTGCCCTTTCAAGGAATTGAGCAGAGCATGTGCTTTCTTCTCAGAGACAGGCAACAGAGAAGGGGGAAGAGACCCACTCCCACCTCCCCTTCCTCTTATGCACTAGCCCGCTGGTCAGCACGCTCACCTAGAAAAGGGGAGCCCAGCTCTGAGTCCCCACAAAAACACAACCCACAACCTGGCAGCAGAACAGGCCTTGAGAGTGTGTTTGTTCTGGGCATGTGGAGAAACGATTGTGTTCCACTCTGCCGAGGGCTTGAAATAGAAATTCATAAGCCCCGTTATAACACATTATAAAAGAATGGACATCCCATTAACACCCATATATCTTGAAGCTTGTTGAGGCACTTTCTGTGCTAAGCCTGGTTTACTGAAGGGAAGGCACAGCCACCTTTTCTGCCTCTGAATTAAAAGCTGTGCTTTGAGAGGACATCAGTCCTTATGGTGAGTTTTTGGATGCACAGAGGGAGCCCCATACCTGTCTCCCAGTGCCCTGAGGTGGAGGAAGATTCAGCCTCACTCAGCTTGGACTAAAAGTGGCTTGGACTAAGCCACTTTTCCTTGTGGGAAAAGTGGCTGTATGAGGGTTAGATGGAGGCACAAGTCTAGATGATGTGAGAACATTAAATCAGAAGGTAAAGGACTACAGAGTCTCCTGGCAGGGCAGCATGTGAGCTAAAGTTTTTGGGATCACAATTTTTGAGTCTTCTGCAGGCTGTCCAATGTCTTTCGGATCTGACCCCAGTTAGTACCTGGCATGCAGAACCGAAGACTGAGCTGTCATTGCCAGTTTTGCTGTACAAATATTCTGTCAGTGCTTGAGCTTTTAGGAGGACCTCCTGGTTTAATAGTCATCTTCTGTGACTGAAATACCATTCACACCCATGGCTCTTGTACATTGCTGGTTGGAACCTATTTTGAACAGCACAAAACACAGAAAGAACATGAGCAGAGAGCAGGCACTCATTTTTTAAAAGGTGCTAAAAAAGTATTAATTTGCATTAGGTGAGATTTTTGCCCACGTGAAGTGAGAGGAACTAGCCGAGGATCCTTGGCACTGTCGGAGACGAACACATAACCACTTGGTGCAGTTATATGCGGTGCTTTATTGCGAGGCCCCAGGAACCATGGGTAGATACCCAAACCTGGCTCCAGCGAGAGCGGTGTCAATTTACAATTTTATACCCTTGTGATTACACAATCCTATACATATTCAATGATCACCCCATCACCCTTCATTGCATATTCATTAAGGATTACTTCATAGAATGCGACATTCTGGCAATGATCCAGTCCTTTCTAGTAGTCTTTGGTGGTTGTTCTTGATGAAGTAAGATGTCTTCCTCACCGTGTACTTTTCACCTTTCGTTGTTTTGGTAAGTTTCCAGCCTCAGGTTCAAACGCCAACTTCCTCCTTATTCTTCTTGACTCTTCGAGCATCCCCAGTACACCGCCTCCCCTGCCTCAGCAGTCCCAAAGCTACACACTCCCATCACCAGAAGCACAATGTCAGATCACAGTATACAAAGATTTCATACAGGATTTTGCAACAAGAATATCAGAACAAGTTGTATTTTCCCAGCAGCACTAGAGTGCCTCTGTTCCCATAGTAAACCTGGAGCCCCAGCTGGGGTAGAGAGGCACCAGAAGAAGTGGTAGAAGCCCCTGTCTCAGGAGCAGACTCATCACATCACTTGGTGGGGCTCAGACACAATGTGAGTGAAACATAATTCTCTCTGCCCAAGACGCATATAGAGCAATGCGCAGTTTCCCCCCTCCCACTCAACTAAAAATACATCGTATTTATAAGGCACATTTCCTTTATGTACTTTTTTTAAACCAAGCTTCAGCAGGAAAGAGAGGATTGTTTTCCCACACAGTGTACAGACAGAAATACTCCATCCAGAGTGGGTTAGAGCTGGCAGTGTCACAAGGAAACTGAAATATAGCTGTGGCTCAGCTCGCGAAGTCAGCCTGGCTTTTAGCCACTGGAGAATTTACTTCTAGGCATCTATAATGGATTTCTGCCTTTTCTCCCAAATCAGGGGTTAGAAGGAAGATTAACCACATGTGAGAATGGGTCATTAACTGTCCAGGTGATTCACTGATGAGGAGAAAACATTCCTAATAAAAAGCCTGTGCTCCAGGAGTTGGGTGAATTGTGTTATGTGGTTTGTTTGTTGTTGAGTGCAGGCTGTAATAAAGCACAGACTATGCCAAAATAAGAGTTTTTGAAGGTAATGGGATATATTTTTTATTTATAGTATGTGGTGAAAGATTTGGGGTTACTGTGGACTTTATGTTAATTTCTAAGTTAGCTGTATTTTTAGCACAGTATGTCTGTTAGGTAAGGAATCAGAATATGAAAATTGTTATCTTGTAATAGAAACAAGGAACTATGGCTTGGTTTGCTTAGATTTTATTATAGGCTGGGGGTTTTGTTCCTCTCAAATCTTACCCTGATTTTTCTTAAAAATTTAAAGTGCTCTATGGAAACCTAAGCAAAAAATCCACGTACTAAATCTGGTAATGGATGTTCTCGTATATCGCAAACAACTGTGCTGGAAGCTAACTGTACTATTTACTCACAGATTAGAAATGTTATTTAAATTCTGTGTTTTTGTTACTCCAATTGTGAAACTATTCTAACTGGACTGGATTTCCTTAATCTTGAGTAAATAGATGGTAATTTCTATTCTTTGGTCTGTATTGTGCTGTCCAAGTCAATTCTTCATTTTCCTGGTGCAGAACAACACTAGTATTCTTATAGCAGCCAGAGAATATCCCATGGGGAATTAATTTAGAACTTTGTATGAAAATCTCTTGGAGTATTTGAGGTATAAGATGCTGTGAGTTGCAGGATTTTTTCAATTGTTAGGTTTAGAATGAAAGACAGAACTAACTTGATAATGGAAGAAGTTAGAATACGTATTCCTCTTAGAAGAAGAGGCAGGCTCGGACTAAAGTTAGCTTTGAGGTAACAGTTACGGTGTTTAAGAAAACCTTATTGATGAAGGCCCACTGTGCCTCAATCCCAAATTACCTTCTAAGCAGCAGGGAAAAGCTTCTTTTCTTCTGAGCTCTTCTTATCTATTTGAGGTGTTGTCAGACCACTCTGGTTTTATGAGGCCTCACTCCTAAAAGGTAGGCTGTAAAAGCATAGCAGCAGCTAAAAATCTCAGCTCTGCTATTAACAAGCTGTGATGTGTGATGCTCTCTATCCTCAAAAAAAGAATAAGCTTTCCTCTTCATCTGTAACAGCAAAGTGTAACCTGCCTTTCTGTCATCTTCTCTTAATACCAGATAGACGTAACCCAAGCACTCACATAACTCGAAGATCTCCAACCCGTCGTGTCTCCTCTCCTGTCAGAATGTCTGGACGTGGAAAGAAACCTACAGTGGCTGGAAGGCCTGGATCTGCACAGAAGAAATCCAAATCAGCCAAGGCTGGTCTGCAGTTCCCAGTGGGTCGTGTCTACAGGCTCCTTAAAATGGGCAACTACGCTGAGAGGATCAGTCCTGGTGCTGCCATCTACCTGGCTGCGGTGCTGGAATACCTGAGTGCAGAGGTTGTAGAGCTGGCGGGGAACGCTGCACATGAAAACAAGAAAACCAGGATCCTGCCCAGGCACATCCAGCTGGCTGTGAGAAACGATGATGAACTGAACAAGCTTTTCTCCTCCGTGATTATCGCTCAAGGAGGGGTTATACCAAACATCCTTTCTCACCTTCTTCCCAAGAAAACTTCTGGAAGTGCTGCTCCTTCTCAGCAACAATATGGTAGCCAGTGAATCTTGCTTTTCCTGGTCTGGTCTGTGCACTTATGGATGATGGTGGGACTCGGTAGCACTAATTTGTGTACACTTGCTTCTTTGTCAAGTATTTTTTCCAGTCAATTTTAATGCATTTTTTAAAGTTTGCAATAAAGTTCCTAGGATGCAACACACTGTTCTCCTTTCTTTCCTTAGGAATGGAGGAACACAGAAAATGTGGGGAAAAAAAACCAACAAACAAACAACAACAAAACCAACAACAAAAACACCCGAACAAACCTAAAACAAACAAACAAAAAAACCACACACACAAAAAAAACTAAGCAAAAAATCCAAGCTAATAAAAATGATCTAGCATATAACCCAAGTAACTTTTTTTCTTTTTTTTTTTTTAAATCAAGTACACACTTAGTTTTGAAAACATGTTTCTGTTGTAGAGTGGGTAGAAAAATGAAGACACGCACTGCCATTCAGTGAACTTTTCCTCCATCACAAATTTATAGTGCAATGAATTCAAGTTGCTTAACTCTGCTTTAAAAGTTAGTGGTCCTGTGCTTTAAAGTCTTACTGCTGGTGAAGCTGCAGTAAACAATACCTGTTTTGACGGCTCCAACATGACACTAAAACCTCTGTCTTGCCATAACAACCATAGGTAGTTCTAGTTAGTTCAAAACCTAATGCAATACTTGTGCTGTTGGTAAAGATGACTGTCTACCTGTGCAGAGAAACAAAAAGCTCCATAGCTGAACAAGCTCCCAGGCCTTTGCTGACCAAGTGATTGAAAGTCTTCCCCCCAGAAAAGTGCCCAGAGTTTCCTCTGTTCATAGTGGGCGCTGAGGTTTGCTGTTGAACTGAAAACCAGAGATCTGCTGCAGCTGCATTAGGCTCAGCCTGCCTTCCTGAGGCAGTATCTCAGAGATTTCATAGTATCTCCCCCAGAGAAGAGCTGATTTGGACCAAGTTCCTAAACTGCAGCTGGAGCATGAACTTTGTATTTGAAAAAGATCTGCCTGTTGTATTGAGTTTGACCTAGCTCCTTTGTCGCCTCAAGGCATGGGGATGTCAGAGCCTACTGGCCAGGCTTTAAGATGCCAACAGACATCAGTGCTGTATGCAGTCAAGTTAACGATTCACTCCAAGCTGTACTTACACAGAAATAGGAAGAGAGGACACCTGATGGAGCAGATGCTGTGATTTCAGGGTGTTGGGCAGCTGGAACAGTTATTGCACGCTGCTTGGTTTTCAAGAGCAATTTGATGAGATCTTGGCTGACTTGCCAGCTGACCTCTTCACTTTCCAGTGAAGTGAGAAAAAGTGGAAGATGCTGAAGCAATGAGAAGTTAAAATGCCTGAGAGTAGATCTTACATTTTGTGCATATAGTAAAGATGTGATATACATAACTAGTCTTGTGCTCAGTGTTTATACCTGTAAATGGAAAAGAAAAACAAAACGAAACCAAAACTTTAAAAGAGGTACCTAAGAAATGAACACATGAAACTCAAATTATTTTCTCCATTTGATCATGGCAAAGGAAAGCAGTCTTGGGCATGATCATTTCTTTGGGCCAAGCAAAAATCTAAAGCTTTGCAGTAATGCTAGAAGGCTCAAGCAAGGTACTGATTTTGTGCAGTTTTAATCATGGCACTTGCAGTACCCTTCACTAATCTGGAGAAGTGCATGTCAGTCATCATGCTGATGCTGGGGGCAGGCTGCTCCTGTGAGCCTGCTCTACACCACACCAAATAGACCCTACAGGGTACAGCCAGTTCTCAAGGAGCTTCTAGAAATACCTTCACCTGCCATTTTGTGTATGATGAAAGACACAGAGCAAGCTGTTTGGCCCCATCTCTACTTACACCCAAAGACAGAGTTTATGTTGAAGCACTGGTCCAATTCAAAAGTTGATTTTTTTAATATGTTTCTTTGATCAAGAACGATCTTGGTTGCTTACATCTAGCCAATAGTTCAACCCATTTTTAAATTAACCAGATAGCATAGTGATCTGAAAACTCACCCTTTTGGCTTCACAATTACCTAGTTGCCTCTTAACTGAGCAGCTCAGCAAAAAAAATTCTATTTATTGGAGAAAAAAAAATTAAAAATTCCAGCTGTTACCACACCAGTGACCCTAGAAAGGACCTATTATGCCTTGCAACACAGGTAGGCGTGACTTTGGGAAAAAATGGACTGTGTAACAGATGGGAACAAGTCCTAGAGAACCTGCTGCTAGAAGTCCTGATCTTCCCCAGCCTCTGTAGCACAGTCACAAAGCAGCCCTTGTGACACGCTCCCACCATGAAGGACAGTGGTACAGGTTACTGGATTTAATTCTTGATGACTGCAGCAAGGTGAGGTGTGCCCCCTTCCAGCTGCAATAAATGAACTGCTAATCAGAGATTCTGCAGTTCTCTGAGGCAGTAAATATTAGGCTTGTTTGCAGAAGAGATCAGCTAACAAGGTACTAAGCAGCTCTACAAGGAGTAGTAACAAATTCTTGTGCTCTCAGGGACTGCACTGGGTTGTTCTTGTGTTAAAACCTTGATTGTTTCTTGTTGTGAGTGGCTGAATCATTGCTCAGCCAAGTGGCATTAAATTATGCAAGAGGTGTTAATGAGGTGGCTACCACTGTGAAGTTTAAAGGGGAGAAGCTCTTGCCAGAAGTTGTGATATTGCTAGAAAAGAAGCTAAGAACTGCTTCAGGTGAGGGTTTGTTTTCAAGAAATAGCAGTGTGTTTTCTTTGTGATAGATGAACTTCTGAGTGAAATAATGTTTTTATAAGTTCAGCGTTTGGTGTGAGGCTGATTAAGGGGGCTTTAAGTTTTTTTGGTTTATTAACTTCTGTAGACTATTTTTAAACACTTGCCTTGTTAGTGCCTATGTAAATCTTCTAAGATAAATGTTGTTTTTTTGAGCACTTAAATTTGAGACATGATTTAGTTCCTTTCTGCATCTGAGTAGAGCTTTTAATTACTTAAAAGCAATTAACAATTAAAGCTTAAGAATAATTCTATGTACAAGGGCAGAATTCTTGTATGTTTGTTTTCCAGTTGCTGTTTTATGCATTGAAGGGTAATTAGTGGTATTCAGTAACAGAGATGTTATATCAGTAATAAGTGATGGGGCTTGTTCAAATGGGTGTAGTACCATACAAGAAGATGGTACTTGTGCACCTGTAGTAGCACAGTATGTTGAGCAGAGTAATTTCAGTGTCTGGTTTAAAACAAAGCTCATCTTGGGTGATTTTTGTAGGGCCGAGTTCTTGTTTGCTTGGATATTTTTGTTTGGGTTTGGTTGTGGGTTTTTTTGGCGTGTGTATGGTTGGACTCCATCTCAGATGTCCCTTCCAACCATGAAGATTCTGTGATTTTTGGGATTCTTCCCATAAGTAGTGCTCCTGATTGAGGCCTGTTCTCTTGCAGCAGTAGGTCCCCTCATATCTGGAAGACAAGATCCCTTGTGGTGGTTTCCAGTGGATTAAGTTCTTTTCTGTTGTTCTTACTTCAGACAAATATGTGAAGTTCTGGCTCTCGCAAGGTTTTTGAAGAAACTGCTCAGGTTCTTATCAGGGTAAGTTCAATGAAGCTTCCATGCAGGGTTTCTGAACACTTATGATTATCTTGAAGCCTAGTTTGCTTAACCTTTCTCTTTAACAGTAGTCCTCCTTTGATACTGGGTCAGAAGACCTTGTTCTGAGGTTCTACCTTACTCTCTTGAAAAATTTTGGAAATGCAGTCAATGGCTGACTGGTTGCTCTGATTGAACTTGTAGATGCCTCTTGACTGGGAACTTATGAGACTCTTTTAGAGCAGTAGCCTGTCTGCTTTATCAGACAAACGTATGAAAAACTACCAAACTTTGTGAGAGGGGAAAACTGATTTGTAAGGACATTAGAAAGGTGGTAAAATGAGGAGAAAGAGAAGACTGAACTGCTCAGTTTCTGTGTCAGTTTGATTTGGTTTCTTAATTCTTACTCTTTTTATACTAGATTGTTAGAATGTCTGAACATGGAAAGAAAACCACAAATCTCCTCCTTGTGCCAAAGAAATCCAAATCAGCCAAGGCTGGTCTGCAGTTCCCAGTGGGTCGTGTCTACAGGCTCCTTAAAATGGGCAACTACGCTGAGAGGATCAGTCCTGGTGCTGCCATCTACCTGGCTGCGGTGCTGGAATACCTGAGTGCAGAGGTTGTAGAGCTGGCGGGGAACGCTGCACATGAAAACAAGAAAACCAGGATCCTGCCCAGGCACATCCAGCTGGCTGTGAGAAACGATGATGAACTGAACAAGCTTTTCTCCTCTGTGACTATTGCTCAAGGAGGGGTTATACCTAATGTTCTTCCTGAACTTCTTCCGAAGAAGACAACCTCTCTTAAACCACCCCACAGATGTGTCCAGTCACAGGAGTTCTAGCTGCCACAAGCCCCCTGACCTCGTAGTGTCAATACTGACTTTCTCTTCAACTCAGTTTTTCGTGGTGGTTGGTGTTTTTAGTCTAAATGTGTGTGTGTACCTGTGCATGTCTGAGAAGCTGCTAAAGATGGTGTTACTAGTTAGGTTTCCCTTGCTATGTCCTTCAAAATGAAAGTCAACAAACTTCTTATACAAATAAATAAGTGTGCAAAGGATTCATCCCTCTTAGTTCCTTCTGTAAAGATTTGGTGCACCCAACAGAAGATTTTCTCTGGTAGTGCAGTTATCTAAGGAAAGTCTTCATGTGCTTAGCTGGAATCTGCTTATTCAGTATGTATAGAAGTTTGCATCATCTGACCACTCTAGACCACGTCATGGGCAGAGTTCATTTTTTCAGGTTAAATGGAAGAATCTAAGAAACTTAAACTGCACTCTTATGATGATGGTAAAGCTGATGACTTATCTTCTCTAATGTTTGGATACAGTAGGGCTGGGCTGTAGCTTCAGAGTGTTAGTCCATATACCTTGGTCCAAAGATGATGGAATAATCCCCTGAGATTCTGCATTGATGGAGTGCAATTTGAGGTCTCTTCTACAGACAGTATGTAAAACTTGTCAGTGCTTAAGCCTTAAAGCTCTTCCAGAAACTCTTCCTAAAGATGAACCTAATTATAACTTTTACCTCTCTGGTACCTAGAATATTCTTAGCTGCTTTAAGGCTGGTCCCATTAGGATCCAGATCAAGGAAACTGTTTTAAAAGCCAATCTAGGAAGTGGACTTTTTCAGGGCCTTCCAAAACTTGTAACTGCCACCTTCTCACCTTGAAAGGCTACCTAGATACTACTAGGTTTGTCCTCTGGATTGTCATGGTGGACACACTAGTATTAATCTACTTGCTGCGCTGCAGAAAATTGTTTAACAGCTTCAGCAGGAGGACGCCACTCAAACTTGAGAGAGCTTTATAAGTGCATTATTAGGTGTGTGAATGCTATTCATAACACGAAAGAGGAAGACCCTAGTGTCCACCAGCTTCAGATAAATTAATCCAGCCGAGTAAAAAGGCTATTTAGAGAACTGCCTCAAGACTGACCCTACTAGCTCAAGGTTTGGGAGCCCATATCTGCCCTATAGTAGTCTGTATTATGTAAACAGTAATCTGTATTCTCTAGTGCAACTCCATTATGTCCCCACTCTCACAAGTCAAAAAGACAGGGAGCTTTTGAAGAATGGGCTGCAGGGAACTCATCCAAAGGTACAGACAGGCTAGGAAATGCAAATGAAGGGCTAGAAGTCAGGAATGAGGTATTGTGAGACTGCAACCGGAGGACTTTCTGTGCATGAAACCTCTAGCATGTGTAAGCTGTGACCACCTACTAGGGGCCATGCTATTAGAAGGCAAAGAGAGGACAGTATTGGTATTGGCTCAGTCCCAGTATAACTGGATGCTATAGGCACTGAAGATAAGTGATTTATAGTGTAATTAGTAGACAAATACTGTTTTAAGGGAAGCCACAAGAACAACCATTGGCAACTTTTGGCTAGAAATCTAGAGGGTGAAACAGTGCTGAAGTGCTGACCTGCACCGTAAACCTTCCGGGCTGCTGACTTGAAAAACAAGAGCAGCTCCTCGGGGAACTGCTGCGTGTTTTTCTACAGCAGTTTCAATCAACACTGACTGTGTGAGCTGTGTTAGAAGAAAAACAGTCCCCCACTTCCCATCAGGCTGATGGTCACGTTTTGTGCTGTGTTGGCTCAGAGGCTTGCTCCTGCCCTGTCTGAGCCAGCTGCCCACAGCATGGGTGCCCTGCAGCAGCATGGGCTTCTGCAGCTCCTGCCATGCTGCACCGCTCCCTCTGCTGTGCCAACACAGCTGCTTACGGCACCTGCTGCAAACCAGGCTGCTGCTGGCCTTGTGTCAAGCTGCCTTTTTTTCTCTTTATCCTTATCTTTAAAAGGCAAAACTTGCATCAAACTACTTGTGTGTGCCTTTCATGGTGGTGCTGCCACAACTCAAGGGTTTGCACGGGGGCAGGAAGAAGAGACTGAGGGTGGATTAATGGCTGGAGCTGCCGAGGCAGAGATTGTCTCCATTGCTGCCGTGGCGTGGGCTATGACTGTGAAGCCCTGTGGGAATTTCAAAGGTCTCTGCCTGGAGTGAAGTTATATCATACCAGGTATGTGAGTTGAGATAATCCATGGAACAAGAGATTTCAGGAAACCCCTGTGCCTATAGGAAAGTTAGCCAAAAAGGGAAGATTAATGGAGACCTTTTCTTAAGTTTCAGCTCTTCTGCAGAGGAAGAAAAGCTCGACCCTGGATTGTGTAAGGGATTGTCCCCCTACTTGAGGAGCTGCATGGCCTGTGCCAGGAGAAGCTGTCCAAGAGGTGCTGCTGCTGCCCAGGGTACAGAATTCAGTCTGAGACCCAGTCAGGGGGAAAATAACCATCAAGGTGGTACTGGTTGGTCTCTCTGTCCTTGATGCCAAATAACTAATGTAATACAGAATCACCTAGGTTGGAAGGGACCTTTTAAGATCATCTAGTCCAACCAATGGGGAGAAAAAAAAAAAAACCAACAACCAACCAAACAAAAAAAACCCACCCCACACTAATCCATATCCCTGAGCACCAAGTCAACTTTTCTCTTGAATACTTCCAGGGATGGTGCCTCAACCACCTCCCTGGGCAGCCCATTCCAATACCTGACAACCCTTTCAGTAAAGAAAGATTTCCTAATATCTAACCTGATATAGATACCTAATACATTTTACATTAAACTCCTCTAGCTTTACCAGAAAGTTTATATAGATTTAAATGTTACTGCAGGATGGCTGGCAGAAATAGTAAATGGAAAGATGTGGTGGAAAGCTCCATAGGTGCTTTGGGGTCTGCAGCTCACATCTGCTAAATTGCAAGGAGGGGAGAGGCATCATCTTTGCCAGTGACTCACCCTTGCTTTCTTGGCATAACTCAACAGGTGAAAACAAACTAGAGGAATACTGGAATGGGGTGGGGGCACAGGGTACTGGCAGGTTCAGGGAGAGCCACTGAGAAGGAGCATCCCTAGGCTCCCAGCAACTATCACACAGCTCTGCCCTGTCTTTAGTAATTAGAGCTGACCTATAGATGTACTGGTTCCTGAAGCAGGCCTTGTTGTGGTTCTTCCAGTCTCTATGCCCACTACCACAGCTTTTCTGCTGCACTTCTAAATGTAGAACCACCAGTGCATTCAGTCCTGCTTTTCTGTGAATTGTGAAGACAATTGAAAAGATAATACCCAATGTTAAGATACTAATTTTGGGAAACTCATTGATTCTCCCAGTTCTGTTTCTGTCTTGCAGCTGCGAAGCCTCTTTTGTCTCTCTTTTGAAGATACACATGCTTACAATATTATGCATGCTTCAATGGAGTACTTCCAATCTTTTATTAAAGAAATCCACTGTCAGTTTTAATTCACAATAAAATATATGTTCAGTCCTCTTGCTTATCCTCAGCTTTGTTCATTATCAGGTTGCATGTTACTCTACCTCCAATAAGTACCTTGATAATATGCAAAGCATGTGGTTTGTGAAAGGCTTTCCTAGCAGCTGGGTCAGACTGCTCCTGTTTCTATCACTTCTTTCTCAGTGTCTCTCTTCTTCAACTCTCCTTTCTGTAAAAACTTATGTGCTTCCTTGACTTCAGGGGATAAATTGCTTATTAACTGGCTAATGTTCATTGAGTATTTTGAGGCTGTTGAGCGTTTAGAACTACTGAAAGTTATTGCTTTTTTTATACAAGCAGG
Source organism: Pedionomus torquatus (assembly GCA_013398155.1). Lineage (NCBI taxonomy): Eukaryota > Metazoa > Chordata > Aves > Charadriiformes > Pedionomidae > Pedionomus > Pedionomus torquatus. The sequence continues at coordinate 318,003 of VZRU01003694.1, forward strand.
TCATTAGACTCCCAAACGAGGGGTTAGATGATGAGAGTGCGTGGGAGAGAACAGCACAACCGTTTCCAGCACTGGAGGGAAAAGTGTGTTCTTTCGAGCTTGCTCCAACTACCCATGCAGGTTTTTTTTGCAGTGCTGTGTTCAGCATCTGTGAGAATGTTTTTGCCAGGAATAACGTGGTGGGGTTTCTTGATTGTTCTACCCCCAAAAAGACAAGTTCCCTTAAACTCAGCTAGTAACCCTTTTAACATTTATTGTGCCTGCAATAACTTGGTGGCTGGGGAGAGGAGTCAATCATGCTCTTAGGAATGTTGTAGGAATGAACCTACAAACCAGCAAAATGTGCAAGCTGACCGTGTGTTACCTCTGTGCTCTGATCTCCCTGCTCTGGCTCTACCTCTCTTTATCAAAGGCACCGCAATTTAGGTGTTTTCCATGCATGTCCTGATCCAGAGACTTTTCATGAAGCTGCCCAAGGTTCAATTTGGCCACTATGCTTTCTTTCAGACTTGCTGTTGGCATCTCAAGTTATGAGCAAGCTCTGTTGCTCATAGTCTGCCCTGGAGCTGTGTTATCCCAGCACCTTGCTTTGCAAGGTATGTTGAATCTAGGGCTCTGAACTGCCACTGAGACAGTTGCCAAGGCATTGCCTCCTGAAGCTGCTAAGAAGTCTAGAGCACAAGTCTTATGAGGAGCAGAGGAGAGAATTAGGCTTTTTAGTCCTGAGAAAAGCAGGTTGAGGGGAAACCTAATTGCTCTCTGGAATTACCTGGAAGGAGGTTGTAGAGAGCGGGGAGCAGTTTTTCTCTCAAGTAACAAGTGATTGGACAAGAGAAAAATGGATCAAGTTGCATCAGGGGGGGGTTGGTATGAAAATCAGGAAGAATTTCTTCACCGAGAGGGTTGTCAAGAATTGGAACAGGTTGCCCGGGAAATTGGTTGAGTCACTATCTCTAGAAGTATTTAAAAGATGTGTAGAAGTGGTGTGTAGGGACATGGTTATTGGTGGTTTTGGCAGTGTTAGGTTGATGGTTGGACCAGATGATCCTAAAGATCTCTTCTGACCTAGACAATTATATGATTCTAAGGTCTCATGGTAAGCGAAGATACCATAGAGAGACAGCCGAGCAACAGAAAGAAGGAGCTTGTCTCTATTACTCAGTGTTTAGGTGAATCAAAAGGAACACTGACATTTCATTTTTGCTTTTTATTCCACATTTCTAATCCAGTTGTGATCTCAGCCCATGAGTGCGCTTCTAGGTATCATGCCATGTAGCAATAAAAGGCAGAGTCAGCAGGCCTACCTTGCATATTGTAGAACATAAGAAAAGTTCAAGTTAGTAACATGAAAATAGTTGTTCTTCATCTAGGTCAGAGGAGAAACTTGGCTCTTTCTCCATAGCATGCGCTGAATCCAGGGCACTGACTAATCTGGAATTAATGACACAAAGGAGCAAACAGTGAGGGGCTGTGTCAAGCTGTCACAGCACCTGGCCAATTTTTTCTTTTGAAACAGATACAGCTGAGTCTTTTAGACAAGGCCAGAAGACAGTGAAGATTGCTGTTGAACTAGGAAAGAGATCTTTTTATGAGCTTATCTCTTCATTCAAACATCATGAAGTTGCTTGATGAGGCTTAAATTATACTTCACTAGCTGAATTCACACTGCTGTAAGGGAACACAAACATAGCCCATCAATCTGTCAGGGCTATGTCATTAAGCATCTGTCATACATCCTGGTCCCTCTCCTTTCCCAAGTTTTAACATCCTTGCTTGTTTCAGATTTACTTTTCTGTTATTGGTCTCTCATTCCAGAGGTACTTGGAACATATCAGATAATGTATCTGGGACCAAAGTTGTCCAGGGTACCCCCTACATGTACCCTGCTCACTGGAACACCATTTATAGAATCATAGAATGGTTCAGGTTGGAAGGGACCTTGAAGATCATCAAATTCCAACCTCCCTGCCATGGGCAGGGACACCTCCCACTAGAGCAGGTTGCTCAAAGCCCCATCCAGCCTGGCCTTGAACGCTTCCAGGGATGGGGCATCCACAACTTCTCTGGGCAACCTGTTCCAGTGTTTCACCACCCTCACAGCAAAGAATTTCTTTCTGGTATCTAATCTAAATCTCTCCTCTTCCAATTTAAAACCATTACCCCTCAACCTATCGCTACACTTCCTGACAAAGAGTCCCTCTCCAGCTCTCCTGTAGGCTCCCTTCAGATACTGGAAGGCTGCTATAAGGTCTCCCCAGAGCCTTCTCTTCTCCAGGCTGAACAATCCCAACTTTCTTAGCCTGTCTTCATAGGAGATGTGCTCCATCCTTCTAATCATCTTCATGGCCCTCCGCTAGACCTGTTTCACCAGGTCCATGTCCTTCCTATGCTGAGGCCTCCAGAGCTGGACACAGTACTCCAGGTGGGGTCTCACGAGCGCAGAGTAGAGGGGGAGAATCACCTCCATGCTTCTTTTGATGCAACCCAGGATGGGGTCATTTAGTAGCAGACCTGGGAAACCTGCCCCAACATGCTTCCTATTTTCCAGTCTGGTAGCTTCTTTCTACATGTTATCACGGGGCCTGAGTTCTCACTATGAATTAGGTTTAAATCTGTTTGTATTGCTGGAAATACACCAGTGTGCAACTGTTCTGAGATGTGGATCATGTCCTGCTTCTGGCTGAGGGCTTCCCTTCTGCCATCCTGATGTGTGTAAAGGGCTGTGTTCCACAAGAAGACAAAGGCAGCAATATTAAATCCTGGTAGAATAATATCCTTGTGAGCGACCGAGTGTTTCATCATCAATTAATACTGCCTATTTGAGCATTCTTCTGAAAAATGCAAAGATTTGCATGCTGGGACCCTTCTCTCTGAAGACCACTCTCTCTATAGATAGATCTAGTTTTCCTTCCTCTGAAATCATGGCAAAAGATCCAGAAACTGGTGAAACCTGTTTTCTTTTTTAACACAGATAAATAATTCAGTACTGGTCCATGTTAGAAATGTGTATGTGTATGCAAGTTATTAAGAACTTAAGGGACCTATTCCCCCTTCTGTCCTCTAATACATCTTGTTTCCTTTACAGATCTCTAAATTCTTGTAATAGTCATTTTTGTAATTTTTTAAAAAGTAAAATGACTCTTCCATATCCAGAGGGTTTTAACTTACTTTCACTACGTTGATAATCTATAGTTACTCCAAAAGGAAATGTGCTCTGGTACCTGCTTCACAGAATGTTCCTCCTCAGAGCATATCCTTTGCCTCCTTTGTCTGAACCAGGACACTCTGTGCCAGGGCAAAAGGAGGAGGAAGGGCTAAAGCAGAAGCGGTTGTTGGGGGAAATGGGGCTGAAGCAGTAAGAACAGAGATCAAAATGCTGTAAAAATTGAGAGATGTAGCCAGTGAAGGAAAGAGCAGCATACATATCAGCAGGAAGTGAACATAGAATTTATTGTGTGAGGTAGCATTTCATGATAGAATAAAGCAAAACAAAGAATAATTCCCTTTGTGGCAGGAATTACTGGGTGATGTTCTTTCGTTTATGGTATAAAGGTTGTCAAACAAGATGAATGTCAGGATACTTTCCAGCCATTCTGGCTGTGCCTTTGTACCTGCTGTCCCATTACCTACTCAATAGGACCACTGATGTTTTCCAGACGTATTGTTCCTTCCATAGCATTTGTGAAAAGTGAATGAAGCTCATTAAGCTTCATACCAGCCCAGGCAGGGGCCACCAAGAGATCAAACGTCTTTTACCAAAGAGGAAATAAACATATTTATGACACTTCATGGCTGTCTTGTAACACATCAGCAGAGAAATGATAGATACTCAGAAACCTGGGTATTTGTCCTGGTTTGAGGTAAAGCGAACCAATTTTCTGTTTTACAGTTTTACTTTCTTAGCTAGGCCTCTTCTAACTAACTAAACTCTGAAATTAACAGCACATTGTTCAGAACTGTTTCGTCTCACAGTGATAAGACCTGATTATACCAAGGGATGGTATGCAGAGAGGCCCTTGTTTAGACTTATTGCTAGAACAACCAAGGTCAGGGAATTTTCGTCATTTGCCCCGTTGGAGGGTCGGAAAGGGGAAAACGTAAAGGGGTCCCACCTGCAAGGAGCAGCAGACAGGACAGGTGACCCAGAACTGACCAACAGGGGTATTCCATCCCATCCGCATCATGCCCCGTATAAAAGGTGAGGGATCAACAGGTCACCTCTCNCATGACAGTATTGAATGAGAAAAGGTTGTTTTTTTCATTAGAGATGTTACTGGTCTGAATGGGATAAATGCAGAACTGGGCTTTGGCACCTAGTTTTGCAAAACGTACACTGAGGAGTGCTTAAACATTTACTGGAGTAGGGCTAATTGTGTTGAGAAATAACGATGCATTAAGGTAATAAGACAACAGCTTTTGTTTGAGGATAAATTTAAACATCAGGATAAGCTCTCTCATTTGATTGGAAGGTAAACTCTTCAATAACAAATATGACTAGTCTATGACAGTATTTAATATAATTATTTATTTTAGACATAGTGATCGGGAACAAATTTTGTCAAATATCTAGATCACCATTTGGCTTCATTGGAAGATGCTCTTGAGGATTTGGAAGGTATTTCTGAACAGAAAATAACTAGGTATCATAGCAAAATTCTGAGGCTAAATAACCATACCTTTGTTTCACAAAGGAGGAAGCTGAGTCAGGTGGGAAGGTGCTATTTTGGTAGTGCACACGCTTAACTTCATACCCACAGGTAAGCCCCTGTTCAACAAAGTGCTTTGTAAGTATTCAAATCATGCCCTTAAGTGGTTCAGTGAAATGTAGATTTACCGTTATATATCAAGAGAGCTGGAACTAGAGCTCAGACATCCCATTTCCCATTTTATGCACTCCCTACTCAGCTGCCTTACTCCCTTTATTTTTTGGTTTTTCTTCAAAGAAAACAACGTTTATGACAGCACACCATTTACTTTCTAATCCATCTGTCCTCATCTGTTAAGTTCTGAATCTGCTGAGCAGCTCTAGGCAAATGTGATGGAGAGCTGAAACCTGAGGCTGATTCCTGCCAGTTACATGGAAATATGTAGCTCAGTAAAAGACAGTGTAAGCCCTGGCAGAAATAAGGGCCACAGCATGAAATTATACTAATGAAATGATAATAAAACCTATCTTTCGTTAAATACAATATAGGAGATCCTCCTCAAAGTACAAATCTGGTAGAAATAACTTTGCTAGTTCTGTTGACCTCACAAGTGCTCCTTTATTTTGGTAAACCAAAATATTAATTCCACAGTAGTTTTGCACATGACTAGTTCTGCCACATCCCATGGTGCAGATTTCAGCTTAAGTCTAGTCATCTGTAGCCAAGGCTGGTACCTGACTTAGCTGTAAAGCAAAGCAATGAAAAATTTCAAAACACAGCTCATCTGGCACCTCTCTTGTTACCACTGCTGCAAAACACGTTTATCTTGATGTAGCTTTACTTTCCTAACTCAATTGTGGAATCCTGCAATTGTCCGTCAAGGAAAATGGATGTTTTCAATAACATGCATTAGAAAATGTGTGTTCGTGGTACTCCACAATTCAATGAAGCTGTGGGCGGATAGGAGCATGGAGGTGAAATGACACCTGGAAAAGCTCTTCTTCTTCTGCCAGCCCAGAGGACTGCTGATGGATGGATGTCTCAGTTGGGCACAGCAGCTGCAGTTCACTCCGTGCTGAGATTTGTGTGTTTGTAAGCTCAGCCATCCCCTGTCGCCTTCGCTGTCTTTGTAAGGAGAGGCATCATCCCAAGTTATGGCCCCGGCGAACTTTGTCCAGGCGAGTACAAAGTCTGAACATGTTTCTTACCCGAGACAGCAGCAGACCGAGCACAGGGCACCGGCGGCCGCAGCTGGGCAGAGCCGGGTGGGACCCAGCCTGCATCCTCTTCCAGCATCTCAGATTTCATATTGGCGTTGCCCTCTGCTGACCGCTCCCAAGACTGCAATGCTGAACACCCTCCTCCTCCTCCTGCCGGTCAGGTGCAGGCTCCATTGCAAGTCACAAAACACTGACTTTGGGTTATTTTAGACTAAACACAGTCTGTGGAAGTCTACAGACTATACACAGCTGTGGAAATGGAGGAAAAGATGTGGTGTAAGACTGCCAAATTATAACCAAAGGCTATTTTGGGTGTTTATTTATGTAGCAGTGTCTCTGGTATAGACCCTGGAGAGGCCATGCTGCCCAGAAGAGTGGGTGGCTGCAGTGCATTCTTGCACTCTGGAGTCAGGAGAGGAAACATGAACTCAGTCCTATGCTGAATGAGGCTCATGCATTCTGTTACTTTTCTGATGGTTCACACATGATTGTGTGACCTTGTCCTTTGGGCTCTGAGATCAGTTACATGTGTTCTGCATTTTTGCCATTTCTGTTGGAAGTTTTAGTCCATATTTAGGTCTTTTACCGGTTGATGTTTAGATAGCTGTACTCCAGAAGCACGTGTTTATGGGCATGCATCCCCCTGCCATGCAGTAATGCAGGTCATGGGAGGTGATTCTGCCCCTCTACTCTGCGCTCATGAGACCCCACCTGGAGTGGAGTCTAGCTCTGGAGTGCTCAACACAGAAAGGACATAGAACTGTTGGAACGGGTCCAGTGGAGGGCCACGAAGATGATTAGAGGGCTGGAGCACCTCTCCTATGAGGACAGGCTGAGGGAGCTGGGGCTGTTCAGCCTGGAGAAGAGAAGGCTCTGGGGAGACCTTCTAGCAGCCTTCCAGTATCTGAAGGGAGCCTACAGGAGAGCAGGAGAGGGACTCTTTGTCAGAAAGTGTAGTGATAGGACAAGGGGTAATGGTTTTAAACTGGAAGAGGGGAGATTTAGATTGGATATTAGGAAGAAATTCTTTCCTGTGAGGGTGGTGAGGCACTGGAACAGGTTGCCCAGAGAAGTTGTGGATGCCCCATCCCTGGAAGTATTTAAAGCCAGGCTGGATGGGGCTTTGAGCAATGTGGTCTAGCGGGAGGTGTCCCTGCCCATGGCAGGGAGGTTGGAATTTGATGATCTTCAAGGTCCCTTTCAACTCTAACCATTCTATGATTCTATGAATCTATGAATTCAGCAGGCATTACCTGAACTGCTGTGTAGAAACCTCTGGGTGCAGAGGCTTTGTGATGAGGATATTAAAAACTATTTTTGCTGTATATTCTCCTTCAGACTTTTTCTATTGATGTCTAAGCAGGTTTAAGGCTAATACATAGATGATATTTGGTGTACGAGGTTCTTTGCCCCAGAGGAATGTCAAAATTTTAAATGGTGAATCATAACCACCTATGAGATCAGTCACCTTTTTGTTCCTACACTGTGGAAAAAGCAGACCCAGAAATGACTGGAGAAGAAGACTTGGCAGCTACTTCTAGTTGTTCAGTGCAGAAATCTATGGGGGTGATGGATATGTAGATTAAGACAGTTCATGCAGTCCAATCTGGTCAAATGAGTGCTTTTAACATGTTTAGTAAGGTAGAGGGGTGGCAACTGCAATGTGTGAGTTGTCTGGAACAGGTAAGACATGACTTGAGGCCGATCTCCACATCAGCATCTGTTTCAGCTGCCAGTGGAGATCCTACGGTCACTGCTGAACTCTAAGATCCCAGTAAAGAAATCAACAGTTTGTTGCTGTGTTTAGAACAACAAGCTCATCCATCTTGTAGCTGCAGTTCCTTCAGCAGCTGCATGTGCAGAAGGAAAGCTGGAAGAGAGCACTAGCAGCTTTTAGCCAGTATGTCAAGTGGCTGCCTGTCATCTGCCCAACTGGCCATGTTAGGCAAATGATTTCAAATCTCCAGTAGGTAGATTTGCAAGTTCTGCAGCTACTTCTGTCCCATTAGCTGCTGAGAACGGTGAAAATGAGATGAGCACTCAGCTGATGTGGTTTTACTTCCTTTTCATGTCGTGCGTACACGGCAGTTATCTCACTGGCCGTTTGTCAGTTTTCATTGTTGGTCATTTAAATCCTCTCGTTGCGTTTTCAAAGAGCTCCAGCCTGTGTGCGGTCTGAGTTTGCAGGTCACAAATGGGCTTTTCCATTTTTTCAGTGACACGTATTTTTCCTTTTCCATGCTGGCATATTTTCTCTCATGTTACACAAGTGTTCCAGAAGCAAAAGCCATGGCCTTCGCAGGGCTGCCCTGCAGCCTCCGGGCACATACAGCTCGGGGAGTTAGGTGTCCCTTGTCACAGTTGTAGGGGTGTGTGTGACAAGATAAAAGTATGTACAGTGTAAATGCTGGGCTAAGACTGAATCTTCCACTTCTCCAGAAGCAGCCAGAGCAATTTCTATCTGAAGTATGCTAGATATTCATCAAAATATAGTATCTGCTAGATATTCAGCAAAACAATCTTTCATTAAATGAAACATAATTAAAAATAAACATTGTACCAGGACATAATATTGAGAAAAAGCTGTTTGCAGTTATTTCAGAGCTGGGACTTTTTGTAACTTAGAGTGCAAGTGAGGTGTCAGAGAATTTTTAGGACCATGAAAATGTAACTCTGCCTATCAGTCAGGGCTTCATTCTCCTGATTGTCAGACTTCATGTGAATTTTTCTTTATTTGAAGCTTACATCTCCGGGCAGCATCCATCCATTGGGCATGGCACATACTGCCAGGAGTGATAAGCTTAATATTAAGCATTTTATCATTCTCCTTTTCAAACTTTCCTTCTTTCAAACCAACCCCACTTCATTCAGAATCCCAACTTCCCTTAACCTCTGCCTTTCCTCTCTGCTGGGCTCTTTGCTGTTGGTTCTCCTCTTTCTTCTCCAGTGCTACTCTGTACCTGAAGTCTTCCCTACAATCAGTAGTGCAATACCTCCTATGTGAGAGTCTTTACAACTTCTTAAACATTCCACACCACTCCCCAACACTGTGACATTTGTCTGTCTGCGGTTACCCATCCCCTTTGCTGCAGAGCTGCAATTGGTTATTCTTCAGTACGTGTGATACCTTTCTTTCAGCCTCAGCGAGCCCTAAATATTTTTACCAGATGTATCTTTGCCAAGACCACTCTGAATGCTGACTCTGTCCTCCAGCGCTTGCTGTCCCTCCCAGCTTGCCATCGCCTGGAGATTTAGTAAGTGTGCTCTTCCCTGTGGGAGCTGAGAAGGGAGGGAGGCTGCCTGAGGCATTAGAGCATGAAAGGACCAGAGAAAGTGAAGTAAAGCACCAAGGCGTTTTTTTCTCTAGTGCTTCATGCTCTGGCTCTTTGGTGAGCAGCAGGTCATGAGGCTGGGGGGCACAATTGCAGGTCCCTTGCTGTGCGCTCTGATGAGCAATGCCTGGCTGAGCCCAGCTCCAGCAGGCCAGGCTTTTAAGGCAGGAGGTCCTGGGCCAGCTGAAAGTGATTTTTGAGGCAAACTAGGTGGCACAAAGGTGTGTTCTCCTGAATGCATCTGCCTTTGTCTCTAACCACTTGCTCTAAGCTGTGGCAAACCAGTTTCAGGAGTTGATAGGAAAAAAAATTCCCTTTTGCAGCTTAAATGTATTACTTCTCAGTGTAATTGAGTCTCCCTCCTTGCTCCTTTTTATTACAAGAGGATGGATAAGCATTATATTTACTCTTCCAAACACACTCAATACTTTGTGTACCTCATCATGTCACTCTTTATTTCTTTTATCTCTTGCTGACAATGAGTGCTGAGCTTTCACTTCTTTTTCTTGCAGAAATCTTTCTGCGCTTCTAATTGTTTTTGTCACCCTTGTCTGCACTCAATTTCTGATGTGGGTTTTGCAATAGGATGTTCAGAAAGAGTTTCAGGCCAGGGATGACCTTTACATTTCAGTATTATTAATCTATCCTGTTCCACAGGTGTTGCTTCAGGGAGCAAAGGTTTTCACCGAGCAGTGAACAAGAGCTCTCCTGTCCATTTCACCAAGGGGCCACAATTACCATGGAAATATGGCTGAGGAACTTAAGCTAGTTCCTCACCTGCTAATTACCACCTATTTATCAGTCTTATTTAACCAGTTTCAAGGCCCAGTAACAAGGATATTACTCTTGAAACCTGTTGTGGGCGGAGGAAGCTACTGCTGATTGTGAGAGCACAGCATGGGTTGCTTATGATATGGTATTTCTGTAGGTTAACCCCAACTGGCAACTCATCCCCACACAGAGCTCATTCACTCCCCCCGGTGGGATGGGGAGAGAATTGGAAGGGTAAAAGTGAGAAAAATTGTGTGTGTTGAGATAAAGATAGTTTAATAAGTAAAGCAAAGCAGAACAAGGAATTCATTCCCTGCTTCCCATCAGCAGGCAGGTGTCCAGCCATCTCCAGGAAAGCCAGGTTCCATCATGCTTAACAGTGACTTGAGAAGACAAACACCATCACTCCAAACATCCCCCCATTTCTCCTTCTTCCCCCAGGTTCCCTGCTGAGCACAATGTCATATGATGTGGAATACTCCTCTGCTCAGTTGGGGTCAGCTATCCCTGCTGTCTGCCCTCCCAACTTCTTGTGCAGCCCCAGCCTGATAAGGTGAGAAACAGAAAAGGCCTTGAGGCTGTACAAGCACTGCTCAGCAATAGCTAAGACATCCCTGTGTTACCAGCAGTGTTTTGGTCACAGATCTGAAACACAGCACTGTACAAGCTGCTATGAAGAAAATTAACTCTATCCCAGCCAAAACCAGTACAAATATTTAGGCAGAACTGAGCAAAAATTGATACTGTTTAGCTTTGGCCTCTGAGATGAAACAGGTCAGAAGTGCCATTGCAGTTCTTTTTTACCGTTATCTCGTATTTATTGGCATTACCAGTGTGTATCCCTATCACTTGAATTTGGCTTAGCTGTTTCCTCCAGAGAGGCACCCCAGCTGCCTCCAAATACTTGAGGAGCCAGAAGGGCAAAAATTGGTCTTAATTGCCCTGAGCAGTCTCCTGCTCCACCCTCCACCCCACCAATACTCTCTGCTCAGGTAGAGGCACAAGAGCTACAATTCAGCCAGGACTTGACCCTGCTAGAGGCTGAAATATGTAGCATGAAATTGTACTCATGTCACAGAATAACTGAGACTGGTAGGGAATTCCAGATGTCTCTATTCTGGTCCCAATCAGGAATCCAGTGCAGGTTTTGTCTGCTCTGGTCTTGAAAACCTCCAACAACTGGACAGCGCGACCTTTCTGGATGACCTTTCACACTGCCTGAATGTCTCAGCATCTCTTGCTTCAATTTATGCCTCTTGCTACTTGTCCTCCCACTCCACACTATGAGAAGCCTGTCTACTTGATGACCCATCGTAGGCACTGGAGGGTCTGTTAAGTGCCCCTGAAGGCATCCCTTCTCCTGGCAGAACTAGTCCAGTTGCCCCTGCATCTCCTGCCAGGGCAAGTGCTCCAGTGTCCCACAATGCTGGAGTCCCTCTCATGAGATACCTCCAGTTTGTCCATGCCCTTCCTGAATTGTGCAGCCAAAAACCGGACATTCTACCCTAGATGTGATCTAACAATTACCAAATAACTCATTACTTTGTTCTACCAGCCAAACTTCTGTTAATACAGCCCAAAGCCAGTTAAAAACTCCTACCCTCCCCTCACTACAGCTTTCTCCATTTTGTTGTGGTTTGGGTTTGTTTTTTTTAAGGTAGAAGAGTTCCCAAATCCATTTCACGTGTGGCTGTGACTGCATAACTGAGATGGTACCTGCTATGGTACTAGAACTGAGTAGCCAAGGAAGGGCTCAAGGAAAGCCAATGCTGTGGAACACTGTGTTGAGGAATCCCGAGTTGGTCTGTATCCCCATACCCTGGCTTTTATTACGCTCTTTTCTTCCTAAGGAAGTAATTGCTTAGCACTTTCAGTTTTCTGCCCATAAATGTCCCCACCTACTGAAATACATCACCTCACTCCATGTGGTGTAAGTACAATTGGCTGCACCACAGGTTTAAATGCATGATTTCAGTAAAAAGGGCAGATGTTCAAAATATCTCTCATAAGTGACTCGTTTGTGCTTTATGATAGCCAGTAAAGCAAGGCTGGAAAAAATACATCATCTGATCAAATAGTGCCTGTGTATAACAACAGTACTTGTTCCACATCTTTCAAAGTGCTTTGGCTTCATCAGTTATCAAACTCGACTCCTAAGTTATTGAAAATAAGAATCAAATCATTAAAACAACTGTGAGATTTTAATATCTTATTGTGCTGTTTGGGATGCATATTCTGAAGTGTTGGGGAAAGATATTAATCTAGATAAAAGGGCAAGGTTATCATTCATGACCCTATTAAAGAAGACATTATAAATATAACATGCACTGATGGGTTTGAAAAGTATATTTAGATGACATATTTCCTTTGATGACAGTTGGAAACAGGCAATACTACACTACAACCCCATGAAATCCAGTACCTGCTTCAATAAAAAAAAGGACAACAAGAAGAATTAATCATTGCAAATTTATTACATGGAACAGCAAATTCCAGACAACTGAGTCACATAACAGATGACCAGTGCAAGGGGAAGTCTCTTTCCTTTGCATAAATCAAGTCATCAAGCTGGTAAATTGACCCATGAACTTCATATTCCATGGTACTCTGAAACAAACACAATATCATATTTTATGTTGAGATGTTGATCTGAATATAACTTTGCATTCAGTTATGTATGTCTGGTCTTTCCCAAAACTGGAAATGAAATAGTTTCATATTCTAGCACCAGAAGATTAAGATGAATGACAGTTTGGAAATGTAGATAAGTGCCCAAGTCTATTATATGTATTTAAACACAAATCATCCCTCCTCGCACAGGTCTCTTTCCACCATGGCTTAACTCCACGGTCCTTCTTTCAGGGTGTGGAGGCATGGCATGCACCTTGCGGCCAGACTGGATGAGGCTAAAATTTACTGCTATATATAAGGGTAGGGCATCATTATAGAGCAATGGCTCCTACTCCAGCCATTTAATGAGACCTGTTGGATAGGAAAGCAATTCTGCTAACAGCCGATTGCTTCACACAGAGTACTGTGAAGCAAGTTTTCTCTAATTGTTTTTGAACTGTTTTGCCTGGAAGCAATAGGGACTCTTACTGTTTGGCTTATTTTAGTGGTTGTCAGCTCATACTTCCAGTTTTTCTAAACAGCTCTGGGCAGCACTACCTGTCCCTACAGGTTTCATAGCTAGGAAACGTTTCCTGCACACTTGTGTGTACCTAACAACACAAAACCAGCTGCACTGGCTCAAAGACCTGCACTGCCCAGAGATCCATCTAATTCCTTATCTTCTTTTCATCCAGGAGAAGGATTGGACACCCAGGACTGTTCCTAAGAACAGAGCAAGCAAGTAACAAAACTGCTCTACAACACTCTCCCAAGTCTTTGCTTCCTTTCTGAAATGGTTTAATTCTGAGTCGTATACTCAGGTATATGTATTTTTTGCTTGCATTTTTTGCAGTTTTTCTTTCCCATTTTTTCTGTCCTGTCCCAAAAAAAACCCTGACCTTTTCAGTCTAAAGCTAGAAGTAGTTCTTATATTGTAAGCAGAAAATGTTGATCTATTATTGTGGGGTAAAAGATCAGAAGAAGAGAGACTGAAAGAGAGGACACATAGCCATTGGCCATTTCCCATTAAAGCTCACTAACACCTTTAATAGATATTTTCAAAGATGGATATGCAAGTTCCAGGTAATATTATTAGATCTCACTGTATTCCTTCCCTACATACCCATCCCTGCTCATTCTAGTTAATGTTTACCCCAAAACAGGTCCTAATTCTCATGTAAGGATGACTCCCACCTGCATGCAGAGAGGTGTCTGAAGGTCTGACTGAATAGACTGAAAGTCTCTTGGTAAGAGGGGAGCCCAGCTTTTATCTTCCAACTACAATTGACACCCTGCTTTTAAACTTTATGATTTCTGTAGCATTCCTATCATTTTGCAGACGATGAAAGTTCCTCCTTATTCCACCTTAAAGAGAGAAGGAAACAATCCTCTTTTCAAGAGAGTCCCCAAGCATTAAAAAAATACACATTTCTGCCCAGACACCCCCGCTTCTAGTGACCATATGGAACATTGACATCAGTATCTAGGTTTGTACTAATTCTCAGTAATTCTTTCTGTCCTGAGGCTCATCATTATTAAGAAAACTGAACAAGTTCTTGTCACTTTTGGATGCCTACTTACCACTGCCTTCAATAGTTCTTCCGTTTCGAGGCTGAAAAATACAGTAATTAGATGGTTGTGCAGAAGTATTAGATGCCATATTTATAAGCAGAGCAAAATACATCTCCCACTGTGCAGAGTACATAAGAAAGCTGCAGTGAGATTTTCTGTAAAGGGCCAAGTCAAATAGCAGGGGGATTCACGCAGGGTGGGTTTTGCCTTTAAATCTGAGAAATATTTGTTCAGCCTCTGTCCAAACAGCTAAACAGTCTGGACTTAACTATTTAAGTATTAAGGGTCTTGGTCCCTATTATTTAGGATACTATGTAGATGCCTCAGAGCATATAAATATCAGCACTGAAAGTACCTGGCTGGACACAGCTGAAGGAAGCTAAAATGTGACAGCTGAATTGGGACTCTGGTTACCTGCTATGACCTACTTCATAACTTTTTTTTTTTAAGGATGTGTTGAAAATATTCCTAAAAACTAGTTTGGTGTTAATCACAGAGTGTGTCTAAACCAGCTTATTCTGCATTAGACTGTGCCACAGCTCAGCAATGCAATGGGTGAAAAAAATGAGAGAAGTGATGATGATGTCCATAATTTTGCTGTGGGTTTTCACCCTGTGGTGCAGTGTGCCATCATTTACTGGCCACTGCTTTCAGACCAAGTGGACATTCAGCTTATGAACATGTTCTATGCGGTGGATTCAGCATCAGTGCACCTTGGCCGTCTTAGAGATACAAGCCACATACTATTTTTATCTTTGGATGATTTGGCTCAGGATAAAACCATTTGCAGAGTCACCTCTTCAAATAAAAAAAATCTTTAACCTATTAGTACCCCAGACCTCATTATCTTGCTGTGGTTTAGTTTAACCAGAGCTTTTTAAGCAACTGGTTCCCTAAGCTTTCAAGCAAGGGGTATTTGGCCTCTACTCAGAACTGGTGCAGTAAGAATTTATGAAGGGAAACAGCTGCTTGTCCATGGATATACAACATTGTCTGTGATTCAGAATCTTTTTAAAGTAAAACTCAGATACCCTGAAAAGGAAAAACGGCCGTCCCAAAGTCCCATGACTATCCTGTAAAAAAAAAAAACAGACAAAAGAACACAAACAGTAACAAATACTTTAAACTCTGTTCCATAGATCTGTTGACAAGTTTCAGCGGCATTCCATCAGAGTATCAATAATTCAGGGCCTTTTTTAGCAGCATGCAAACAACAAGATGTTGATAGTCCCCAGTGCCCATTCATCTGGAATGCTGATTAAAAATGTATACCCAAAGGGCACTGACAAGCACAACCCATTCTGTCTAGTGTAAATATACTAAATTACCATAATTAAAGTTTCACAGGCTTTAGAAAAAAATATATAAAAACTTTACACATTTACTTTTGCAGAAGCAGAGTCATTTCCCAACCACCAAAAAAAACCCCCCACAAGCTGACTTCCAAAAAAAGCAACAAAAGGTATAGGGGGAAGGGCCATCCTTCTCTGTTCATTTCTACTCACTTGTCTTCACATTTACATACCTTCTTTGTGAACTTTGCAGCAGCAGTCCGTGATTCCTGCAAGTGGACAGTGCAAGTTAATCAAGATGCTGTCATTTCTTTGGTTTGTTACAGTAATCCTCCACCACTGATAATATTCCATCTCCACCCCATATGAGAAGGGAGAGAGTATTTCACCATGCAAGAACAGCGGCAGACGACTCTTTTTAAAGACTGATTTTAAGTCTTGCCTTAGCCAGTGCTACGCTGTTCATTACCATCATTCAACACACCTCCCTCGCTGTACAGCAAAGCACAGCCACGCTCTGGGAGGTGAGGCAGAGTGGATGCAGCAGCTCCATTCCCCAGGCTTGAATTGTGCTGATAGCTCTTACCTTGTTAAAATGTGGCTGCTCTCCATCTTTCAGACTGCCCTTGGTTTTAACCCTTCCCCTGAACCCTTTATGTGTCAGGAAATTGCTCGTTTTTCTACTCGGCCTTACATCATGGAAGAGAAACTTCCCCGTGACTTCATGGGAGCAGACTGAGCTCAAATTCTATCAAAGCTCCGACCCTGCAGTCTGGTCCCTCTGGTTTGGGAGCCTTCCTGCCCATGGCACAGATGCCTGATCCAAGCTGGGGCCAGCTCTGTGTGCCGCAGCCACAGTTACACCAATGAACAGGTTGTTACCTGGGATGGGCTTGAAAAACCTGCACATTTAAAAAGCAAGGATGTGAAGACAGGGGAGGAGAACACGCGAAAAGCACGTGGACGGGGAACTGGAGAGGAGGCATTAAAAAAATAAATATACAAGCAAGAAAGAGGGAATCAAGATTCAGGGTATGAGATGGGGATTGCTTCTTGTTAAACTGTTCTTGGTTCAAGCCTCAAGGCAATGATTTACAGAGCAACTAGCATCAACTTACAGGGCTATGAAATACTGTGGAAGAAAAAAGTGCTTGCTTGATCAAGGTGCTTTAAAAGATGCAGATGAGGATACTACAAAAAGGAGATACTGTGAATGCTAGTTGTGTAATAGGTAAGTAATAATCATCTTGGAAAAGACAGACTGACCCATAACTTACCCTGCAGTTTCAAATATCTTAGCTAATTTATAATAGATTAAAGTTTACTCTGTGGAAGACACATGGTGAAGACAGAGCTTCTAGTTGGTATGTTGGCTTGACTTTAAGATGGAGATTTCAAATTCTTATGGAGGTGACTGTGATGTTGCTGGGTTTAGATATTTAGCCCTTTTTGATTCCTGTGCCACCTGTAAACAAAATTTGGGTAAACAAAATTTACCCAAAGATCAGATATTGAAACTAAATCTGTTAGCTCTCCCAAATAATTTTAAGTTCTCCAGACAGAGTTCAAGTCCTGTTAATGCTTTAGCAACTGCCAACTGCTGCTGGCTTTGCCCTTCGTAGTGCTGAGGCATCGCTCCTCTTGAAACTCCATCTACCTTTTCTACACAGTCTGTAACTGTGACTGAATCAAAATGTTTTTAGAAATCCACACAAATACAGGATCATGCAGAAAGCTAAAGCCCAGCTCAAATCAGTAGGATTTTGTAACTGTTTCATTGGGTGTACTACATACAGACTGGTGTTTGCAGCGTCTTCTCAAGATTCCTCATGGGCTAACGAAGTACAGCTTCATGTTATAAGAAATTTTAGCAGATGGGTAAAAATCTGTGCTTTTTCCATAGTTCTTTTTTCCTGTATCTCCCACTTAGATTTGATCTCCCACTTAATCAGACCACAGTGAGAAATCACGTTGCAGATACGTAGCTGATATTGGTCATGTCCTTGAAAGGATATTGTATGAGATCCAGCTCCAATCTTGTGGATGCTTAACAGAGCGTGACAATTTTTTGCAAAGTTAGTAACTGAAGCAGTAATGAGGAATAGAGCTCTATTCAAAGATACCTGATCATTCTTGATGTCCCCTCATTAGCTAAACTGCACAAGTACAGAAATCAATACTGAACTCAAAACATTTATTAGACATTTAAGACTGAAACACTGGAATTTTTTATATACTCAACTTCTGTATTATAGAGTCTCATGGCTGCTTTAGGAAAGCATGCTTGGAATTATAAGCTAAAGACGCTGGCAGGAAGAGATATTGAAATAGATGACTAAAACACTGTCTATTACTCTCTTGAAGCTTCTTCTTATGATTTCAAAAACCAGAGGACTCAAACTCCACAAGTAAATTGGTCTTTTTAACATACCCTGGAGGCTGAGTGAATATTATGGGAAAGACACTTAATAAACTGGTGATAATTTGAAAAAGTGATATAAAGCAGAACTGACACTGAACTTGGTTCTAATATGACTGTACCAACGAGGAAGAGCTATACACAGTAACGCTTCAACTTAATCTTTTGGATCTGACTCAGATATACTAGAAACCAAGCTCGGGTAGCGTATTAAAATCAGTAAAGTAACTCGTATGCCTCCATGTTCAGCATGAGCTGTTCAGTGTGCTGTTGATCCAAAGTTGTTCAGAGATCAAGTCCAACCATACAGACAATATTTTTAGCATAATTAACCCTGTATTATTCGAAAGTGACGGTCAGGTTATAATCCTGACCCCCATCTGTAAGCAGATGTTTTGATTCTTGAGCTCTGAATTAATGAAAAAACAGCAGTTTGATATATAATTTAATGGTGATGAGAATTACAGATGAACTACTGAGGAGAAATAAAAAGTATTTTATATACTCTCCTATATCTCCTAAGCGTGATATTAGATTATACATTACTGTTTGGAGAGTAACATCAAGAAGTTGGGTTTGGAGGGGCTGCTTTTTAACTTTAAGGAGGGAGGGGATGCTTTGAAGTAAAAGAAGCAATTGCACCTTACCTCATTTGTATGCATGCTGTTGAATATGGAATAACAAAGATCCAAAACAGTGCTGGAGATCTGCAAAGCCAACCGGTACTTTAATACATTGACTGAGAGGATGCGGTGTACATTGTTTGACAGAACAGGCGTGATTCTGATCCCAGTGCAATGTAAACTTAACGCGGTTCCACTAAAATGAGTCAGAGCAGGGCAAGACTTACAGAAGATGCTGTAAGCTGAAAGACTAGTATTTTGCATGAGGACAATAAACACATGATACTACTAATGACTACAATACAGTCATGAGCTACAGAGAAACCTAAATTTGCCTACCTTTGCCAAGCATTCTGCAAATAGGTTTGGGTTCTGGTGTATTTAATTTACACTCAATTTAACCCATAGGCATTTCAGTCTCTAATCTTTAGCCATATACTGAAATACATTGTCCCATACTCACTGCCACAAGGCAAGGATTTGCTAATGTATGAAGTCACTTTAGACAAGAAATAACTACAGCTCCAAAGGAAGTAAAATGGAAGCCCCACGAAAAACTGGCTCTGGGAACTATTTTCCACCAGTCTTGGTTTACAAAACTGAAAGATTTCAACAACAACAAAAAACCAATCAGCACAAAACACTGAAAGTTTCCAGTTAACTGCTGATCCTACAAAGATTTTTTTCTCCGCTTTGAAAATGAAAATGACCCTTGGGCTCAGTATAAAATGCAGTGAGGCCGGTCTTTCAAAGTTACTCAGTAGTCATAAGTATTTGCAAGCTCTGGGGCAGACACCACAGCAGCAGGGAGCTGTGAAACCTCCCACTCGCTCCTGGCTCCTCTGAGCCCAGTCCACCCAGCACCACAGAGCCAGGACCAGGCAGAACCCTGCCTGCAACTCTGATAGCACCCATAAGTGCTTCTTGCTTCAGTGTTCTTCCCTGATGGGAAGAAGAGTGCATTTTACCCTTTTTTAGAGTTAGCTCTGCAGGGAGGAGAGTGCATACATCAGCAAACTTGCTCTGCTCTCCGGAGCCACTGGCTCTCCGAAGGAGGCTCAGTGACCTGCTGCTGCCGATGCTGAGGGTTACATGCAGCAATTAATATGGCTGAAGGAGAGTCCCAGCAGATCAAATAGATTATCAAAGTCAGTTTACCTGGGGTTGATTAGACAGTTCCATCCACTGACTGAAACACAGCGCCAGTTGCTTTGAAAAGTAAAGATCAGACATTAACAATGCAGCTTTCACACCTTGGGACCTGCATTTTTACAGAGTTACAGGATTTTCATGGTTGGAAGGGACCTCTGAGATCAAGTCCAACCATACAGACACCAAAAAAAAAGCCCCCCCCATAAAACAACCCCAAAAAATCCACCACCAACCACCACAAAAAAAAAAAAAAAAAAATAAACAACCCCACAAAACAAATCACCCAACCCAACAATCTCAGCCACTAGAGCATACTGGTGGTGCAGGGAGTCAGGACTGGCTGGTTATTAGCCCACCTGGCGATTGCTGATCCCGGTATCCTACTCTGGATCACATCCCTGGCCCCTTCCTGTCCCGTCCACCTCCCCACGCAGCAAAGGTCTTCAGCCTCCTCCTCATCCTCTTTTACCACCCACCCCAGGGATTCCATAGCAGATTTCCCGTCGGTTGCCAACTTCCTACCTCGTTTTCCTGCCTTATTTCCCACCTCCCGCGGCCAGCTCCAGGGCTGGACCGGCTCTGCCCTACGCCTCTACCCCTCCCCGCTTTCCGAC
>VZRU01003694.1:338727-354158 GCA_013398155.1 Pedionomus torquatus
CCGGCCGCCCCGGCCCGACCCGCCGTAACCGAGGAACAACCCCCCTCCCCCGCGACTACCCCGGTCCTGCCTTCGGCAGCCCCTTTGGGAAGCTCCGCCAAATCTGGTTTTCGAGAAGAGGGGAGAAAGGGCAGGAGGGAGGGGAGGAAAGCAGAGGCTGTGCGAGCAGAAGCAACGGAGCTGCTGGGGGGTTAATTTTAATAAGAATATTCAGTTTTGCAGCAGGGCTTACTGAATCTCTGGAAAATATTCCTCCTCGTGGCAGCTTGGGAAATTAAATTTGCCTTCTAATCGGAAAGGATGTGAACTTCCATATCAAACAAGTCCTTGCCCATCTTATTACCTTCCATTTACCTTTCTGTGAAATGAGGAAAGCCATCCACCTCTTGTTTCATTTTATAGTAGGTAGTTGTAGACAAGGCATAGATCTGCTCACTACTGAGAGGTGATTCTCTATTCCTCCTGATTTAATCATTCAGTTTGACTTTGGAAAATGCTTCCCGGTTTTCTCTGTGCTAGTTCTAAGGGGGATGCTTTCTAATCAGTTCTGTGACGGCGAAAGGCAGAATCCTCCCAACCTCTTTATTATAGACTTTAAATAGTTTGCTGAAGCAAACGCATATCCAGTTGTCCAATTTATCACATAAGTAGTAGGGATGTTTGGGAAGCAGTGGCTCCATGTGGGATATAAGACATAAAAAGCTGCAGAGGGTTATTATTGGCACAGCAGCCCACCCGGCCTCATAATGTCCCTCAATGGCTGTGATGTGCACTAGAAGGATGACAGCAGGACTGCTCCTTGGTGAGAGCATCTCAGCGTCTCAGAGCAGTCAGAGAGGAGATGCACCTGCTTCCTCACAGAGAAGAAAAGGGGAGCCAGGCTTCAAGTGACTTTGTCAGTTCCACAACTGTGTCCTGAGGACATAAAGAGGTGCAGGAGCAGCTGAGTGACCCCGGCTCTGTTAGATCACTCTCTGTTCCTTCCCCTGGGAGAGGTGGCCATCTTTGCCTCATCACAACCCTTTGGGGGCAATAATCTGAGCAGGGAGCTGTCAGGAGAGCTCAGATGCTGCTATAGCAGGCAGTCAGCTGCCAGCCGCTCACTCATCTTGGCTGGAAATGGGACTTTCAAGTCAGGATAGTTTTCAAAGAAATTATTCCCTCTGACTGTAGAAATTTTACCCTTTGTGGGAGGTAAAGTAGATAGCAGTGAATTTTTTGATGATGGTTTCTCATAGCAAATCCTCCCAGGCTTTCAGTAATAAGGAGATGCAGGGTTCCAGGAAGCCCATATTCCTTTTCCACGTTGACCATCCTTTCTGTCCAAGTCTGTGCAATCCTGCAGTGAAAGTGTTTGTTAAATTTTCTCAGAAAAGGAGGACGGCATTTTATTGTTGATGGCATCAAGAAGCAGGTTCCTGTTTGGTGTACTTCCATTTAAGACAATGTGGTCACAGAAATGTGAAAGCAGGGGCCCGTTAGTGTGAGCTGGGCTCATCAGAAATAGTAAAATAGTAGAAGGTAAAGGTATTCTGAAGGATTCCCCACTTTCATATTAATTATCTTCTTTCTGTCTCTTGGCACTTTAGCCAAACTGAAAATTATTGTTCACTAACAGTGTTTCTGTTGCCACACTTGCTGCAGATTTTGTACCCAAATCACTCCCATGCTGTAGAAACGTGGGATCTTAGAGAGCCATTCTAGATTCAGTGTTTGTAACTATCTTTTTGAATACTAGCCTATTACTGCTTTTAAAACATAATTATTTGCTACGTTTTCAAGTAGAATGATATTAATTGGTTACCAAGTTGCTAGTGATTATTCACTGTAATGGGAAGTGGTTCTCTGGCTTTCCCCATCTGGTAAGAAAGGAACGGTCTGCTGCTTTCTTTCTCAGACTACTCATTATCTGCCTAAATTTCTGGTTCTGTCCCACACAGCCTGTCAAATAATAGTCCCTTCCAAAGCATTTAAATGTGTCTGAGGTTAGGAGTAAGATTTTTTTTTGCAACACCATAGGGAAAGAGGTGTGTGATCATTTCCCATCTGTAGAACTGTGTGTAGTTCTGGGCTCCTCGGTTCAAGAAGGACAGGAAACTGCTGGCAAGGGTACAACAGAGCACTACAAAGGTGATTAGGGGCCTGGAGCATCTCTCGTATGAGGAAAGGCTGAGAGACTGGGGTCTTTTTAGCCTGCAGAAGAGAAGGCTGAGGGGGAATCTGATCAACACCTATAAATACTTAAGGGGTGGATGTCAAGAAGAGGGGCCAGTCTTTTTTCAGTGGTGTCCAGTGAGAGGACAAGAGAAAACGGGCACAAACTTGAACATAAGAAGCTCCATCTGAACATGAGGAGGAACTTCTTCATTTTGAGGGTGGCAGAGCATTGGAATAGGCTGCCCAGAGAGGTTGTGGAGTCTCCATCTCTGGAAACATTCAAAACCTGCCTGGACACATTCCTGTGCAACCTGCTCTAGATGGACCAGCTTTGGCAGGGAGGTTGGACTGGATGATCTCCAGAGGTCCCTTCCAACCCTGTATCATTCTGTGATTCTGTGATTTCAAGTGAGTAAAATTTATCCCTTCCTGATGTAAAATACTGGGTGCTACCTGAACCTCTCCTTCCTCCTTCTCATGCACCGTAAAGGATCTGCTGCTATATTTCACCCTTTCCCAGTGAGTTCCCTTAATGTACTCTGTGCCTTCATTAGCAAACTTTGCCTTTGTGTTGGTCCCATGAAGCCTGTGGAGTTACTGATTGGCTTCAAGTGACGCTTATACTTAAAGATGAGATAAAATTTAAGTCATACAAGTTCCATTAAAAAAACTGGAACAACGTATTACCAAACTGAAATAGTATTTTATCAGTGACTGTGTAGTATGAGGGAAGAATGGGGAAAGGTGCTTAAAAACAAAATTTCAAATAAAGTGTGTCATGTTCTGAACACATTTGCCTTCCTTAAATCAGAACTTTCTTTGCTACATTTGTACATTGCATTTCATAGGTGTTAGCTAAGGTGCAGTCCTGCCAATGGATATATTAACACCAAGCCACATATCTGAGCCACACTTTTACTGCACAAATGAAATTCCTGCCTTAAGGTCTCAGGCTTCCTGCATGCAGAGAGAGAATCAGGTTAAGAGTTTCAGTGCCCACAGTGATTCACAAATGAGTTAAAAATGAAGGTTTGGTGGGCGTCAATGAGAAACAAGAGGATATTTTACGGTGAGTCAGGAGGCTTGGCATATATTTAGCAATAGCAATATCACGGCACCCATATTTTTTGAATAAAACATGCTGTGATTGATAAAAGAAGAACAAGAAGAAAATTTTACTTCAACAAGCATAAGGGTGATAGGCTGGCTTCCTTTTGGTAAATGGTCTCTGCAATGAAACCAGTGGGTTATCGCAGACAGCAAGGACAGAGTCAGCAAAATGTCACCATCTTGCAGCTCCCCAGAGCACCCCAACTGACTGCTTCTGTTCCTGCACACCTCTCACTCTGCAGCTTGGCAGTTCTTGGTATAAAGCCTTATCCTGCTCTGAGTGCTTTCTATACCTAACCCATGACCTGTTTGGAAAGAGGAGAAAAGCTGCAGAAATCGGAGAGTATTTATTTATTGGGCAAACCTGCCGTAACGCCTGCAGATATCTCCCAATACTCATCTTCTACTAAATACAACAGTGCCTATTTATGCCTATTTATGTGTTTAATGTGGTTTTAGTCAACACTCATTTACCTTTTCAGCACAGACAGGTGGTCCAGCCAGTAAGTGATTCTCTCGTTTTTGTTTTCACGTGGACAAGGCTCCATTCAGCACTCAAGGCATCTAGGCAGATGAGTGCGTTAATAACTGGGAGCTCAGGTCTCTGGACTCTCCAAGTTACAGACCTATCACCGAGTGAGGAGCAACCTAAAGCTCTGCTTCCCTTAGCCATATTTAGAAGTACTTAACTCCTGTCAGAGATCTGAGTTGAGTGCCATTCAAAATGAGTAAGTATTCAAACACCGTCACTTAGAATTATTGCTGCACATACCTGTATTTTTCTTCTTAAGTAATTCGACTCATTTAATATGAAAGCAATCAATTTTCTCACTTTGTTTCAGGTCGAATGTATTTATACAGAATTTTACCGGCATTGAAAATGAACTGATTGCTTCCCTTACATTTTTAAATTTCATTTGTGTGAAGTCTTGTATGTCTTCTGACAGCTTGAAGACTTGAGCTGTCTTTTATTCTGCTCTTTGGGCAAAGTGATTATGCCTGGACACACATTGCCCTGAGTATTTTCTTGTCTCATCAGATTATATCACTTGGAGAAAGCTTTACTGTAGCAAAAAGCAAAATCTTCAGCTTTTAAAGCATGTTTTTGGCCTGAAAATACTGGAACTGTAAGTTTCATGGAAATGGCCTCTGATCCCCTTAGACTTGGATCAGACCAGAGTGGAAAAAAAAACAACAGCTAAGAGCTGTTGATACTAAGTCTGTTCATTCTATTTGGACTTGGGTCTGAACTTGCCCTTCAGTAGTGATGCCTCCTCTGTACCCTCCACTGAGAAGTATGTCTCACCCTCAGCAGCTGTTTTGCTCCACACCCGAGTCTCAGAACTCTTCTGTGCACAAACCATAGGCATCCCTTCCCTAAGGTGGATCACAAAATATCTGCCTGGTCTGCCCATCAGCAGCTGTCCAGAAGAGTCACTGGCAAACAAAAGGCAGGCTTTCCTCTGGAGGAGACTCTTGGTTTTGCAGCTGAATCTCTTTTTAAAACTTTTAATCTCTTCCCCAAATAAATTTGAATGCAGTTTTAAAAATTTTTGTCTGTTTCCAAAGGTCTGTTTGCAGAAGTACAGTGGCTTTTGTTATAGGCATGGAATTAAGGACTCTGTCTTACAGAATTTGGCTCCATTAACACCCTACTTATACATTATTTTCTTGAATTTAGTTGTTTCATGTAGACCAAACCTTGAATTGAGAGGCCTCTCCCTGCTTGGGGGAGGACTCCATGAATGAGCCCTTCTGCTCACTTTGGTCTCTGTTCTGGGGAATGCCTGTTGCTGAGTCCTCGCTGAGCTCAACAGGGACCAAAGTTTCCAGTCAAAGGTCCAGACCCAGTATTAGACATGTCTAGAAAAAGAGTTTCCATAATATGACACAGCTGCAAATGAGGGAGAATGATAGTGTGGTGGCAGGAATACAGACATTTTGTAGCTTCTATCCCCCATCTGCCTTTACTTTCTCCTCTTTATAAGTATTCCTGGCCAGCAAAATGTTGTGTGTGGGATTGCTCTTGTGGATCACCTTTGGCAAAATGGCCTGGTAAGACAGGAATGTGAGTGTCAACAGTACACGAGTGAGGTGCCAGAAACTGTCTGAGAGGGTGTCTGCTCAAACTGGTGCTGTTGAAGAGGAGGATGACCATTAGCAGGATTTAACCATAACCAAGAAACTAGAGTCTTTTGAAACAAAGGAGTAAGTTTGAAAACTACAAAAGACACCCCAAAATTTGTAACAGAGGGTAGTACCCTGGGGATGGGAACAGAGCAGGCTTTGGCAGTGCCAGGAGCAGCCCTGCCCAGCACATCCATGCAGCATCCATGTGGCATGGGGGGACACAGGCAGCACCCAGCAGGGTGATTCAGTGAGCGCAGTGCAGAGGGACCCCATGCCTGTGGCTCCATGGGGCTTCCTCAGTGGTCTGGAGGTCACAGAGAGCTGGAGCTGCCACATCCCCCAAGGCAGAGGTGGACAATGAGGAGAACCCACACCCAAGGGAGGGAGAGAGTGGGCGGGAACTTGTCACTCCCTGGACTGGACTTGAACTTTTGGGAATTACTTATAGGAGGGTGTTAAAAAGTTTGTAGGAGCTCATTAACTGTTTGTGAGTGGCTAGTGTTGTGGTTTATCTGTTGGTATTGATCTTGAATATATTATTTACTGATTGCTGTTTAATTACATGCATAAATACATAAATCAATAAGCCTCTTCAGTCTTGAGTTGGTTTTAAATTATGTGAACTGAGCAGTACTTCTCTGACAGCTATGCACATGAACATCCCTCAAAGCTAGCAACAGTGTATGTGAAATGCAATGAGGTGAGCTTTCTTTTCCCTTTTATAGTAACACATCTTGAAAATGCATCTTGTCTTAAATGGCAACTGCTGCTCTTTCTGCTGGCTCTGGAGGCTTTGAAATAAAGAAGGAATTATTCCAAAGTGAAAAAAAAATATAATGGGAGAGAAAAATATTGTTAGAGAATAAGCATGAGTTGAAAGAAATAATGATGAAGAATGGAGTAGAAAGCTAGGTCTCTCAGAGCGACTGTCCACAGAAAAAATCTAAGTTCTGACTTGGCAGAGGAGCGCTCTAACCCTTATATTCTGTCAAGCTTAGTACCTGCCTGTCTCAGCCCTACTGCCAGTAACAAGCAGAGGCTGTAGCCTCTCTAGCATATTTGTCTACAAGTAGCTGGAGAGGACAGACCTTCCTTCACAGTATCGTTTGCTGTAAGACATCACATTTGAAAACTAGCAGAGTACTTAGGCATTTACCTGGTAAGACCGAACTGCTAAAGAAGGAAGAAAAGCCAAACCTCAGAAAGAAAACAGGCAGCCACGTCAATGGTTAAGTCAGCCACCTCCTCCCAAGTACGTCTCTATGGGGAGAGGTTTTAGCAGAGATGACACATTGGGACTGCATCTCATCACTTGTTAATATAAAAAGATACGGTGCAATAACCAGTGAATCCTGTTTGGTTTATCACTGCTACCTCAGAGATTTGAGATCATTAAAGTTATGTGACTCCCATGGAGTCATATGAAACTGGAGAGCAAGTTGTGCTTATTTAGTTGGATGAATATTCCTGAGATAGGAAAATTAATTGTATGCAGTTTAAATCTTTTTATTTCAGTTGACAAAATTATCGTATGTGTTCCTGGCCAGCAATACAGTGTCTAAAGAAGACAGTGCTTAATGTAAGAGTGAGGAGGGCTGTAAAATTAAAATCCAATTCATCTATGATGAAATGCATTAAGATATATGAGTTCCACATTAAAGAAGCCAATAAAGAATATATTACGGCTGCATGATGTATAATAAAATTTCAAAAACAAATTCTAGAAACTTTATTGGATATGTTACCAAAATCCAAGCTATCAAAATATTTTAAAATGTCCTCTGTTCTACCTGAGAAGTGTGTTTGTGTATGCAATTTCTGCTGATTTTACATTAAAAAAAACCACAACACATTCACTTTACAGTGTAGTCTGACAGGTTCTAGTCAATTGCTGAGGTTTTGGCACACAACAATGATGCTACTACATTCCACACTCTTCCTTGTAACTTTGAAAGGCAGTGTGCTGAAGTAACTTCAATATCAAATATCCATTAACAAGTATTTTTTAAAGCAGCTTTATTTTCACCATGGAAGAAATAATGCACTTCACTTATGCAGTTGTGAAAGACTAGTGGAAAAACCAGGATTTTTGTGGCAGGAAGGGGGAGTCGGGTAAGACGAAACCTTGCATGCAGGTTAACCTCATACTGACTACAGTGTGACAATAAAACAAAGGAAGAAGTAATTAAGCAGAGCCCCTTGCCTTCTGCTTGGAGAAAATCTGGCCAAAATGAATTTTCCCTATTCTAACTCCAGCAACGTTACTGAGAGGAGAGCAGAAATGTATTTGACCCCATAACTTCTGTAGCCAGAGCATACAGACAACAACAACGGTGCTAGGCACAATCTAGCACTATGAGTTATCCAAGATAATGAAGCCCAGTGTGTTGCTGTTGTTACTGTTCCTGGAGAACAAAATGATCTGCTCTCTTTGCATTGCCTTGACCAATGGGAGTCACTGCTCAGTGGCACGGTTTCCTTAATGAAGTGAATGCTCTAGGAAGCTGCACGCAAATTAGGAAACAAGGATGTTGCAACAAAGCACATGCTAACTGCTCTGGTGCTTTTTTCAAAGTGGGAAAAGAGCCTACTAGATGAATGATGTCAAAAATAAAAGGACAGAATGTCTAGAGGGAATTGTAAGGGGGTGGGTGGATGACAGCCTCCTACTTTTCTGGGGATACAAATTAAAATAAAGGCAGTGTTGCTGGGGAAACGTGCCTAAATGATGTGATGCTTCCAAATGCAAGCCTGGGGTGTCCCTTGTGCTAAAAAAAGCAACAGTTGTGATTCTGTAAGAATCACAGGGCCTGAAGATGAACCTGTGCTTCCCTTCAACAAGAGCTGATAGCCTAAGAAGGGGAGGTGTTTAGCTCTGAATGGTCAAAAAAAGATTATATTCAGTGAGAGTTTATGATGTTAGAATACAAGAGAAGGAATGCTTAATACAGCTGATCTAGGCTATCCACAGCATTTATAAAGAAACTGGGT
The DNA here is from genome assembly GCA_013398155.1 of Pedionomus torquatus. Taxonomy (NCBI): domain Eukaryota; kingdom Metazoa; phylum Chordata; class Aves; order Charadriiformes; family Pedionomidae; genus Pedionomus; species Pedionomus torquatus. The sequence goes on from VZRU01003694.1 coordinate 347,116, forward strand.
AGGAACTGAGAAAAGAGTTGTGTCAGTAGGATCTGTGCTCTGAGATAGTATCCTGGACCACTAAACAAAACACTTTGTGATAATACTTAAAATCTGAAAATGGAGTTTTTGCTTTGCTTGGCCATTTTTTAATCCATTTCATCATTTTTAATTCAATTGTAGATTTTGCAATGGAGAGAAACTCCAGCTAAAAAAAACCCACATATTGATACTTCTTTGCATGCTAGTGACAGATATAAAGCACAATCTAACACATTAAACAACAATTACTTTTTTTCTTTGAAGTATAATATTAAAACTGGCATCCTAAATATTTTTGTTTATCAAATATCAATGTCAATGGCAGCTGTGACTTCTTCATTTAATTGTGTGCTTTGTAACTGAGTATCTTATAATACTTTTGAGAGACTGTGAACACAGATCTAATCTCATTAACCCTCTTTTATTTGAGTTGAATGAATTTTTACATCTCCTTGAGCAAGGAGATGTAAAATCATTCTCCTTATGTTTAGATGAAGAAATTCCTGGGGATAAGCCATGATGTTTCTCATGGTTGATCTTTCATGGCTGGTCCTGACACAAGGTTTGATGAATGATTGATGATGATGAAGTTCCAAAACATCAACTGGTCTTAGAGTGAACTGACTAAATGGAGAAGTCGGTTGATGATCATCAGTTATACTTGAGGATATGTCAAAGCTTTATATTAAATGTTAAAATCATCTCATACTCTTAAGTCTTTTCCTTTCAGTGAGACTGAAAGCGGTGTCACTGCTTTCTACATTTACCCAATCTCTTGTATTTTCACTTCAGTGGTGTTTTCCACAGCCGGCTAAGACACACATTTTAAAAACAGGACCTTTCAAATAGACAATCTCCCACGTTCTTGCTTTAGTGAGAACAAGATTTTATTCTCGCAGACCAAGACTGGCTGTGCATTAATATCTTGGGAGACATTAAGCTAAAGGAAATAAAACTTTGCCACAGAAAGTCAAGGTAAAGCTAGAAGATCTTGTGGGCCTAATGTCTGTTTTTGCAAGGACAAGAAACTTCAGCATAAGTTTCAGTGGCCAAAGGATTCTGTTGATCTCTGTTTCAGCTCCAAAGGGCCACATTCTTCGAAACAATTCAAGTTCTTCCACATAATTATCCCTACTTCTGACTACAGGCTGACTGGAGAAGCTCCCTGTCCCTTTTTCTCTTTTTAATATTTTAGCCCATGAACATGCATGGTGAGTTCAAGGGTGTATGGTACCATCAGTAACAGCTGACATTTGGGAAGGCAGCAGAATAATTCCCTAAAAATAAAAGGAATTTCCACCTTGTGTTTCCCTCTTTCTTTTCAAATCAAGAATCAAGGGAACTATGAACTAGGCTCCAGATTCTATAAAAAAATAAAAATAGCCTCTTAATTTCCATTGGAAATAGTCAAACTTAACTAGCTCCAAAATCACTCTCGGTCAAGAACCACACACCAAGGTAAGGCACAAGGGCTGCACCATTAAGGAGGACATGGGGCCTGGGGAGTGACTCCCCATGGCCAGAGCACAGACTGCCTTTGCACTGCCTTGGCAAGGAGGATATTCCAACAAGAGCTGTGAAGTAAAATCCCATCTCTCACAGACTTCCCTTCCTGAGTTCAGATTGTAGAGTGATGCATGCCAATTTTGGACAACCCTTTACATGCCCTAGAATTTTTGGCATGAACATTTTTTTCTTGCCTTCACGAGAGGGGTGCTGTTCCTAGCTAAGTATTGGGCTACTGGGCTACAGCAAACATGTTCAAGTTCCTCCTGATAAATACCACATCTTCCACCTCCCAAGAGCCAACCCCAACCAGCTAGTTATAAATTATATGAAGCACTCCTTGTCCCTATGAAAGCTGTTCCACTTAATGTAAAACACTAATCCCATAAACATTCATTTAGCAAATGGGACCTGGGTTCTGTGCCTCCCTCAACCCCTCTGTTTCTCTTCTGGCACTCCCATGACTCAAGTCACCCCTCAATCCTCCTTCAGGTATTTCTGCTTGCCTCAAAACTGGTCAGTTTTCAAACGGGGCAATAATCAAGCAGAAGACAATAGCTTTCCCAACCCCTGCTACAGCAGCACCACTGGTATGAGATCAGTCAGAAATTGTGTCTTCTGCCACACTGTCTTTATTTGTTTCTTTAACATTTGAGAGTGTGATCTCAATCACCGGCAAGGTAAGGCATTGGCTCAGAGTAACACAGCTGCCTCAACCCAATACCCCTTTTTAAGAAACAACGAAAAAAAATAAAAAATTAAAATCTTAAAAACCTGCCTTGCTTCTTTACCTGTGCCCAGAGCAGCTCTGGTACTCCGTGTCTGCGCCTTGCCAACCTTGCAACTCCTGGTGCAGCATCAGCATGGAGTTGGAGCCTAACTCACAGATGCATTGTTGAGCCCCATACCTGCAGTGTCACAGCAACTTTGGTGCCTGGAAACAGCCTGGAACTAAAGTGTCCTGTGGCAGATGCAGCAGGTGAATTTAAGACTCAGATGCTTGCCAGTTTGACACTGCCAGCCAGAGGGAGACATGAAAGTTGGTAAATCCAGCTGTCTAATTCAGGCCATGGGGGAAGGGGAGAGTTGAAAGAGGGCAGCAGGTTACTCTGAAGTAAAATAACTTGTTTTGAATACTAATTGATTCAGTCAATTGTCTTAATTTCTCTTCTTTGGAAAACACCCATAACTGGGACTTAAATCTCAATTGTTATTTCTGATTTTTTGTTTAAAGAATTGACTTATCTTGCCACATTGACATGATAATTTGCTTGCTGGCTGCACTCATTTTATGACCTATATAATTAATTTTGAATGATTGGGTTCAATTTTAATTGACATTGATTTGATAATTAAATGTAGTTCTTAGCTACTCTAGCCCGGTCCCAGCAACATGTTCGGCTCATTGCTGTTAATAAACCCCACAAAGCTGTTTTCCCTTTCAAAGTATCAGCTCAGACTAAGTGTCTTAAGAATATATGGTAAACTTCAGCTAATGACCTACTTACCTCAGTCTAAACTTCTTGTCTCCTACTCAGAAGGCAATCAAGTGGTGTAAGGATGTATGAAAATTTAACAATTTGCAATCTACTTATCATGAAATAAAACTTGCTTCTACCCTGAAATAAAAAGTGGACTTACTTAAACCTCAAATGAAAACAAGTCTTGTTTGCTGTTTATGGATCTGACCTTGCCACTACTGCAGCCAGTCTGACTTTTCTGCAGACACCAGTGTCCCCAATACCTCCACACACCTCATTCTTTCCTATACATCAGCTATTTTAGACATGCACTTTATAGGTCACTCCTTGTTAAAGTTATATCAGATAAAAAATAATCCAGGAAATATATAATACTTTATGCATTATATTTAGACCATACCAGTAAATCCTGCATCTGTACGAGGCTGTACACCTCTGTATTCCTCAGCCTGTATTTTTTGATTGCTGCTGCATCTCTCAATGACTGTAGAGGCCACAAGGTATTCTGTATGGTCTGTCTTGCATCAACCAGATCCACATTTAAACCTGCTGACTCAAGTTCCAGAAAATGACAGAATCAGGGTTGGAACTAGATGATCTTTAAGGTCTCTTCCAACACAAACTATTCTATGATTCTATGAAGACCAGACCCTAATAAATATATTACATGCCAGAGGTGCTGCATCTGACCACTTGCAAAACAAGGTACTTGTACACAAAAGATCTCCTGTGGTGATCAGTCATGCCTCAGAAATGGAACCATGAAACAGAGCAGTGATTTCTCTAATAATGGTACTAGGAAAAGCACGTGTTCTTGCTGCTTTAAATAAGATTTACTCTTCCTGAGTACTTGATGCTGAACAGGTGACTTGTCTTAAGGTGAACTCTCATGGATGCAAAGCACAACCAAAAGGGCTACCAAGACTAATCCTAGTAATTGGCATTTGATTAAAACCTGAAATAACAACAAAGAGGAAAAAATAACCACAGTTTAACAATATAGGCAAGCCTATGCTTCTGCTGAATAGGACGAGCTTAGAAGGTCAAGGAAAATGAGTGTGCCTTCAGTATGATTAGGCTGGTTGTTCAAATGTAAACTGCAGTATGGACAATTACTTATCTTGTCCAAGACAGGGTCTTATTTAAACGTTTTGGTATGCTTAAACTCTATTTAGAGTTAACTCATACCGAGGGCACTCAAGACAGCCTGCCACTGACAGATAATAATTTCTTAAAATGCTTGAATGTGCTCTTACAGCTCGGCTGTCCAGTGCCATGCCTGGTCCTCCTGACCGGTCAAGCTGCAAATGGTGATCTTTTGCAAGATTTTTCCAAGAGAAATGTTAAGCCTGGAATAAAGATATACAAGAGTTATTAGGACATAAAAACCATTCTTAATGACATAAACATCGAATGTGTTATTAAGATGAAATTTTCCAATTTAGGTCCATGTCCTTAGAAGAAAATGGGTGTATCGCTTCCATTGGTTTCAGCAGTGTATCTCTAAGGAAGCCGCAGTCACTCCAGAATGTCTCAGAGAGAGGAGGATGACTTTTCACCAGCATAATTGTCTTTTATATTGCTCTGGCAGTGTAAAAGTTCTCAAGTATTAAAAAGAACCCAGACACAAATGTTGATTTGGCTGCTTATTTAAAGCACTAAACCCCACTATAGTTTAGTATTATTAGTAGGAAGAATCCTGTTGGCCTGAACTAGCAACTGTATAATCCAACTGTACAGTTGCCTATGCAACATGTTCTTTAACTTCATCAGACACTTTCAGGCCCAATTACTGACAACAAAGCTTATTAACCATGCTTAGTTTGGAAAATTGGTTCCTTTTATACTGGATTAATTATTATACATGTCAGTAACAACATACTTGAAAGGTTAAAATACTTGGGTTGAGCCTGATAAGCTGGCAGAAACTGGTTTCACAGTTGGAGACCGCTTATTAATAAATCTGTGCATGGCTGCAATTGTAGTCATCACTCTGAAGCCTGAACGAAGAAGCAACTTTCTCGACTGTGCAAGGCTCAAACCGGTGACAGACATAGATTTCTAATGTGCTTTGCCAACAAATTAACTATCACTATCACCATTTCCACTTCACAGGCAGAGAAGTAGAAACTTCATAGTTTAAACCTGCTTGTATCAGTTTTGATTTGGGCAGTAATAAATGTGAAGTGTATTTTTAAGCTGTGAAAGCATTTTAAACTCCGCTTCCATTGGACTACTTTCATTAATTGGTAACTGGACACACAAACGCAAACTTCTACTCTAGTGCTGTCTCTTCTGAATTTGTCCTGTCTTGAACTGTTGGCCCTTATCCTGCAACAAGTTTTCCTGTGCTCCTTACAGACTTTATTAGGGTTTAGAACATAACTTTAATAGGGTTCAGGTCTTCTGTGGTAAATCAGCTTCAAGGGACTGGATGTTATTTAAGTATCTACTTTATTCATACAATCCCATAATTGGCATTTTTGTCTTATATTCTCCACACAAGACCTCGCAGGAGAACCAGGGTGAAATGCTGTGTAGCATGAAATGTGAGCCTACTGCAGAGGGGGCCAACCCTGTGTAGCGTGGACATCAGACAACCTGGCCTAGGATGCAGAATGATTCCTCAAAGGCAAAAAATCCACTTAGATTTCTCAGTCATATTTTCTTCCTTGTGTGGATTTTGGGACTCTCTTAACACCACTGAGCTCAAAATTATCCTGTTTGTGTGGACGAAACACAGAAACTATGGAAACTGTTTCCAAGGTCAGAACATATTTGGGAAGAAGACGCAGAGATGGAAGGAGAGATGAAGGCTTCTTCTGAGGGAGCTGGGGGTGTTCAGGCTGGAGGAGGCTGAGGGGAGACCTTATCGCTCTCTATAACTACGTGACGGGAGGTTGTAGTGAGGAGGGGGTTGGTCTCTTCTCCTAAGTTACAAGAGGAAATGGCCTCAAGTTGTGCCAGGGGAGGCTCAGATTGGATATTAGGAAAAGTTTTTACATTGAAAGGGTTATTAAGCATTGGAATGGGCTGCCCAGGAACTGGTTGAGGCACCATCCCTGGTGGTATGCAAAAACTGGGTTGACATAGTGCTTAGTGACACGGTTTTAGTGATTTTTTTTTATCAGAGTTGACTTGATGGTTGGACTAGATGATCTGACAGGTCCCAATCCAACCTAGACAATTCTATGATTCTATGATTGTCATACAGCATTCCTGTATGACTAGTTTGGTCTGATCAACAAGACTGTCTGTAGGATGCTATTTATTCTGACTCCTCACCTGAAAGAGAGGATTTCCCTGCGCCCCCAGCTCAATTTACCAGTTCCCAGTGGGCAAACCAATCCTGGCAGCCAGACACAAGAGAATATACTACAGGAAGGTTTTCCTGCTGGGTAACAGGAGCACAACTTTTAGGGTCAGGTTAAAGCCCATCCTTTGCATTGCATCACCTGAATTCAGACTGGAGGACGCCTCGGTGTTCAATGAGCTTTAAAACGGGGTGGCTTTGCTCCAGTGTCGTCCCCTGGCACCGTCCAGAAGGCCCTGGTACACCCTCTGAGTTTCTTTTCTGCAGAGTTTGGGAAACACCACCTCTGTCGTGGATCCTTCCAGCCACACGCTTCCAGGCATCCCCACGAGTTGTTTAAATAGCCGGTAAGAGCAGACCCACCACCAGTTCGAGTGGGATATTGGGTGCACAGGGGAAGCATTTCCAGCTCTTAGTTTTGTTGTTGTTTTGTTCTTCTATTAAACATGAGCCTAGGAAATATTTGTAATATATTTGTTGTAAATTTATTTGAGCATTTTTATTTCATTCATACATGTATATTTGTTTCATATAAGCATATGCNCAAAAAACAGACCAACAACCCCACAACAAAACCCAAGACACGCACACGCGTGTATAGAGATGTGAGTCCACCTGAGCCCTTGGCGGCCGATCACCCTCCTGAGAGGCCTGGAAGCCACCGGCCCGGCGGCGGCACCCGGCCTCGGCAGCGGGGGCCGGGGCCCAGGGCCGACCCTCCG
>VZRU01003695.1:0-17091 GCA_013398155.1 Pedionomus torquatus
GGAGTAACGTGCTGAGAGGAGGCCCGTAGACGGGGTGTCCGCCGACGCCCGGTCCGGGTCGCCGCTTGTCTGGGTTTTTCCCTTCTTGATTTGAGTAATCATTAAGCTTCATTTTTCCTTGAGGCACTTCGTCCATATTTATGTCTGACGCTTTGGTTTCTGAACTTTTCCTTCAGATGACAAGTGCATCACCGAAGACATTAATGAATAAGCTTGCTAAAACTGACGCAGGACAGACCTGTGCAGCCGCTTAGTCTTCTGACAGAAAATTGTTGATGGCGATTCAGGGCAAGGCTTTCCAAAGATCATTACACTCCTTTCAAACGTGACATTTGATATTAACTTTACCCAAACCACGTTTCTGTGGTTTATGTAAAAGAGCCTTGCATGGGTGAGAAGCAGTACTGTTCTCCTCAGGTGCCACCCCACACCAAACCGACACACACACACCTGCTGCTCCTTGTTACCTCCCCAAAGTTGCAGGGCGACTAATTGGTCCCCCAAAATTAGACTACCTTGAAAATTTGCTGTTGACAAATCCAGACGGGCTTTGATTTCACCACATCAGTATCCCTGTGTTTTTTCCACGCTGACTAATTGAGTAATAATCCCAGGATCTTTCTGCAATCTGAGTTTTACTGGCAGTTTTATAATTTTTCAGTTCATCTTTGCTTCTTCAAGGGTATGAAATGTGCTTGTTCTTTGCAATCTAGTCTGTACATATTAAAAAAATACATTCACTATACAAAAGTTTACCAGGTTAAATAATTCATAAGTCATGACAACTGCAATGTTCAAGCCTATTCTCTGAGACTTTTTAAAGTAGGAATCTGTGAATGTTCAGATGATTGCATTAAAATTTGTGAAAGCTTCAACAAACCATTGCTCATGAGATGATCCCTCCAAAAATGCTTGAAAATTATCGCATGAAATTCTCTGGAAAGGTGTCAAACTCTCATATCCAATGCAGTGGCATAGCTCTTGCTGCTTGTCAGTTGTTTGTCTGCTAAGAGCACTTGACTTACATAGCAAAGGTCTCTTGGGAGGCCAATGACACTGCGCTACTACTGGAGGTAACAGGAATACGTTCAGTTTACTGTTTTGGTCTGCAGCTTCCAGCAGAGTGAAAAGTAACACAGCCAGTAAGTGCTTATATACACATACTTACAGGTGCAGTTTCACGTTAAGCTGATCCAGCCCAACAGATAAAAGGTGAAGTAGTTCCATTTTACCTATTCACACAATCTTCCCTGTCTCCTTTTCCACTGTTACAGGTGTTCCTGTAAGTCTGGTTCAGGAAACTCAATGGACAAAAGAAATTTACCTTGCTCCCCAAAAATACAATAAGTACACACTCCCCTTCTCTCCAGCTTAGTGCCAATTTAGCCACCTGGGCAAAGTGACCTTGCAGTTGGAAGATTGTTAGTGCCCATTCAAGGGCACTGGTTAAAGTACTTGGCTGGTGCTGGAGTATTTCTTTTGTCAGCTTTTGGGCTGGTGTAGCTGCAGAGTGAAATAGCTGTCTTCTGATTTCAGTATTATGAGCTGGGATAGTGCAGTCCGTGCTCTTGGAAGTCATAGGACTGAACACGTTGTAGAGTCGGTGGGATAGCTGCTTCCATGATACAGCTCTGAGCCAGATCCTGTCCAGCTTCATTTTGATCATTGGACCATGGTATGGCTTTTGAGTATGGACTTACAGTATAACTACATCAGTAGACAAGGGAACAGCTACAGAGGTTACCTGTCTGGACTTCTGTTAAGGCCTTTGCCATGGCCCCCCACAACATCCTTCTCTGTAAATTGGAGAGGAGTGGATTTGATGGGTGGACCATTCAGTGGATGAGGAATCGGTTGGATGGTCGTAATGTCTCAATGTCCAGATGGAGATTGGTGACAAGTGGTGTCCCTTGGGGGTTTGTACTGGGACCATACTGTTCAATACTTTCATTAGTGACACAGACAGTGAGATCAAGGGCACCCTCGACAAGTTTGCAGACGTCAAGCTGAGAGGTGAGGTTGATACTCCTGAGGGAAGCGATGCCATCCAGAGGGACCTGGACAGTCTCGAGAAGTGGGCCTGTGTGAACCTAATGAAGTTGAACAAGGCCAAGAGCAAGGTTCTGGAGCTCTGGAGCCCTCAGCACAGGAAAGATGTGAACCTGTTGGAGCAGGTCCAGAAGAAGGTTGCGAAGATGGTCAGAGGGATGAACACCTCTCCTATGAAGATAAGCTGAGAGAGTTGGAGTTGTTCAGCCTAGAGAAGAGAAATCTCTGAGGAGACCTTATTGTGGCCTTTCAGTATTTAAAGGGGGCTTATAAGAAAGATGGGGACAAACATTTTAGTGGGGCCTGTTGCAACAGGACAAAGGTAAATGGCTTTAAACTAAAAGAGGGAAGATTTAGACCAGATGTAAGGAAGAGATTTTTTACAATGAGGGCGGTGAAGCATTGGAACAGGTTGCCCAGAGAGGTGGTAGGTGTCCCGTCCCTGGAAACATTCAAGGTCAGATTCGACAATGCTCTGAGCAACCTGATCTAGTTCAAGACGTCCCTGCTTATTGCAGGGGGTTTGGACTACATGATCTTTAAACGTCCCTTCTAACCAAAACTATTCTATGATTCTTTGCCCAGTTGTTTCTGCATCACGTACAGGACATTAAGCACAAATGTTGTACTTCTGTGTGATCCTGGTTAAATGAGTCCCACGTAACTGAAAAACTTCAGTGGGAGCTGAATTGTCTTCATGGTACTTAAACATTCTCAACCATCCTTTAATTGAGTCGTCTGCTATCAGAAGAGTGTCACTGATAATAGTAGTACCGATAAATTTTAAAAGGAAAAGTGACTGATTCAGCTGAAAAAATTGGAAGTTACAAACTTTTTCATATATTAACTGCAGTTTATTTTGTTTGTACAGGTGGACACACAACAGAAATCCTGAGGTTACTTAGCTGTTTGTCGGAGTCATACTCTCCTAGACATTATGTTTTTGCAGACTCAGATAAGATGAGTGAAGCTAAAATATGTTCTTTTGAAAAGAAAAGGGCTGAAACATTCCCCAATTCCCAGGTAAATATGCTTAATATGCTCTTGTAAGATAAAATTATCTTAACGTGACATTCTAATTCAAGGCAATTCGGAAGTGCTTTTTAGAAGGATATCTTTAAGATTGGCAGGTGCTTTTGGTTTTCTAGGTATTGATAATCACTTGCACTACAGTTCAGCTAAAGGTGCCATTCTGTACACTTGATATTTCTAAAAGTGAAATAAACGAACACTATTGATTAATGCTGTACTAGAGAGACACTGAAAATGCAAAGTAGATACACAAAGTATACCAAAGTAAAAATAACAAATGCCATTCTTGCTACAGTTTTCACTACCACATTCCTTACTTCCTCTTAAAATGGCCTTTACCTCCTGTTGACATGTTAGTCTATTTAAAGCAATGAGGGAACATAATTGTACTCAAAGTTACTGTACAAAGAAGGCTATCTCTTGCTCAGGAAAAGTATGCTGAAAATGAATCTTTTCTAATTTTATAAACCAGCTAGCCATGGAAGTGTTATTTGTAGCTATAAAAACACTGCGGCAGATAAGTGCTGTGGGGTTTTCTCTTTTATTTTTTACTTTGGCATTTTGCTCAGTGACATAATGTATTTTTTGGAAAGAAATAATATCTTAAAATGTTTTATCTAAGAAAACATTAGTTGAAATTGTATTGGTTTTGCATCTTTCTAGACTGTGTCAGTTGGATTTTAAAATTAAGTATTAGTTTACATGTTTTAAAAGTATGCAGTACGTATTAATGTCAAACAGCTTTCTAGCTGATGACCTGAGCAAATACTGAATTCCTAAAAATCATGAAAAAATCTTGTTTATCTTTTTATCAGATGTTTGCTTGTTTTGAGATAGCTTGCTATATGATTAACAGACAGCAGTACGAGTCTGGTGACTTAAAGTGTTATCTGATGTCCAGTAAAATTAGTAGAAAGATCGTATTTTTATTTAGAAATTGGAAAAAGTACAATGGAAGTGAATGTTCTGACTACAGAAAATGTTACTCCTTTTGAGCAAGTAGTGTAATGCAGTAAATTAATTATTTATGTGTTATTGATTTCATACGGTGCACTTCTGATATTTCCATTGTCTTCAGCAGTGCTACTGGGACAACAGACTCTAGGACTCAGTACCAAGAATTGGCAGAATAAACCCTTTTCACGTAAAGCAACTGCTGCTAAGGTGAGCAACAGGCTCACTTAGGAACAACATTGTTAAGTTTGCTTACAGCACTTTCACATTGTAAGACAAAGGTTGCTTGCCTACCGCAAGCTGCTGAATCAAGTGGGGATGACTTAGTTACAAATTGCGTGTGGCAGTCTATTTTCTCATTGTACATCAAGGATGGAAGCTTAGTAAAGTGACAAGAGGTGCTTCCTGTTCAGAGGGATCTTGTCTGGCAATCACTCATTCACACGGTCATACTCATTTAGCTGAAAAATGTCCTGGCCTACAATTATTAAGTTTCTTGAAAATACATAAATTGAGTATTAAAGGATTATGCAGTTTTCCACTAGTTCACTTATTTTTGCTAAGCAACTTCTCTTTCCTACCCTCTCCAACTGCTAACAGATCATGTAGTTATATTTTCCTTGAGCATTGAAAGCCAGAGGAACATTTTTGGCTGCATCTGAGTTTGATGTCTGGATAACAGATGCTCATTTTCCTTTGGCCATTCTTTTTCCACTGAGCAAAAATATTTAGAGTGAAAATGGAAGATAAATTTTGGAAAGTAAAGGTCATATGCCTGTTACATATATTTGCTAACTTCCAGAGGGTGCTTTCACATAGTATGTTTTTTGGCACCGGGGATGCTGGAGATCATCAAGCAGTTAAAAATCATGTGTTAGTAGCTTCTTGCAGCTTTGAATAAATGAAAGCAGGAAGTCTGAATGTTTCAACCCATGGTCATTCCCTTCCTCGTCTTGTCAAGGAAGTAAATTTTTCCAAAACTAAGGACTGGATAGAAGACAGTTTACAATAATGACCTAAGAGAAAAATCAGTATCTGCATTTAGCAAATTCTGGTGTAAAAACCCACAAATATAATAATTTTCTATTTTTGAACTGTGGTCTAGCCTGGTTCTGAAAGCTACAATGTTCAGGGGGAAGGAAAGAAAGCCAGAAAGAACATCTTGCTTACAAAAAGCAAAATGCCACACCTCTACCCACTAAGTCTCCTGAAAAAAAACTCCAAAATGCCTCCTATGAAAAGTCTCTGGTCCTGCTGTCACTTGCCTTTTTGTTCTCTGTTATCTCCGGCCTGTAACCACAACTGTTCTGCATGTTACTCGGGGAACCTTCTGCTGTCAACATAGAGAACCTGCTTCAGCTCCTGCCTACCTACTCTAGTAGCGGAAAGACAACTTAGATTTGTTGCCCGAAGAACATTAATTCTTCACTGGATTTTATACCCCGATTTGTCACATCTGAGATCAGCAACCAGATTACATAATGCTCACCTGACTACATGTTCTTCATGAGAGGTGATAATGCTAAGAGATCTTGTTCCTCATCAGGAAAAAGAACTACTTAAACCCAGTTTCTTTGCAAGCATTGCAGTATATTCAGTTAAGCATATTATAATTCACAGCAGTGGCAATTTTCCACTTATTTTTCCTTGCATGCTTGCGAAACAACATTATTGACTAGGTAAAGAACTATATCACTGGTTTTGAAATTGCAATACCCAGTCAACAGTTACAGAGTTGCCAGTTTGGAACATTTGTCTTCAAATAACAAAAGGTTTCCGACTTCACTAAAAATGTAAGAAAGAATAAATGCAACAGTATGACACCATAGAAGATAGGAGAGCATTTTTTCTGTTTCTAATATCAGATATACTAGGCACTTTTCCAGCAAAAGATACCTTTGTCTGGAATACTAATAGTGCTCCATGAGATGAAAGGCTGGGATTGCAGAAGCATCTGGCGGTGGCTTTTAAACAAACAAACAAAAGTCTGGATTTGTTTCTCAGCTTAATGTTTATGTGTTCGTTGATACGTGGGCTGAAGTCCTAACATATGACATGGACATTGGTGTGCAAAGTTTCAAGCATGTGTTTTGGAGAGCATAGATTTGATCTTTACGTGAATTCCAGTAGAAGTAAACTTCTACTTTGATGGTAGGGTCTCCAAACTAAGTTTTGCTGAAATCAGGTTTTTATGAAAAAGAAAATCACATAATTTGGGGGGCAAATATTGTTTAACACCATTCTTATGGTGAAGGGAGCATCCTGAATAGTTCCACTAAAACCCAATCTGCCTAAATCTACCTTACACGTGTTTCTTGCAGGATTGAATACTATGCAAGGGTCTAAAGTCCATTTATGGCATTTCTTTTTATCACCTGATCTCTTTCAAAGCTTTAAGAAATATGAGAGGTAGTGATAACCAGAATCCTGCTGAATGGAGAGCAGAGGGCATATTTATTTTTCCATATTCTGTTGTCAGACTAATGCAATCAAGAGTTTCAACACCTGCAAATAAAACATACCAACAACTGCTTTATAACATCTGTTAACGCCTGCCAACTTCACTGCAATTACAGAACTTTATCACAATGAAACAGAGTCATTTCAGTCAAGAAAATTAACTTCATATTCTACATTTGCAAGTGGGGTGGTGGGGTTTTTATTCTTTCTATCTTACATATTAAAAAAGACCCAGTTATTCCTGTTCAAGACTGATCTGTATTTACAGTACAGCTATTCTCAACATAATCTTTCCTGGTCACAAATCACCAGGGCTAAGTTATGACAATTAGCAACGGTATATTTGAAGTAATGGGGTAACTTTCAGTATTTATAATGCTATTTAGAGTCTCACTCCCAGTATGAGTTCTGCCAGACTAGCAATAATCTGGTGTCCCATATGAAGCAAGATAGTGACCATTATCCAAATCTGAACAGTATCAACACAGATGAACTTTTTGCAAATATTTTGAGTGTGCATCTTCCATACCTTTTGAATACTCATTGAGTACTAACTTAAAGGATAGTGGTATTTGCTGTTACATTTTTAATAGCAAACAGCAGACACTAATTGAGAAAAGTTGTTCCATTTTCTTCAGTGTAAATCCACCAAGATTTTAAACAGGCAAGAGTCAGAACAGAGTCGGCCTCTTTGGGTTGTAGCTGATCAGACTTAGACTTTTGTCTTGGTGACCACGAGGTGGGGCACTACGTTAACATACCACGGATGAAGCTGCTCCAGCCGAGTTGTTTATTAACTTAGAAATATTTTAAAGTAACGTTAGAAGAGATTAAGAAATAGATATATAATTCTAGTGTTTCGTTTTTCTGTATAATTCTCGTATTTCTTTTTTCTTTATAGCCAAGAGCAGTAAGCATGACATTGAATAAGGCATCTAAGAAAATGTTTCATACCCAAACATTTCAAAACTAGGTTTGAAAAATAAAAACATTTTTAAAAATGGCACAGACAGATCTAATAACTCTATAGAAAGAGCAACAACATTCTTAGAAAAATAACAGTTCACCTTATCATTCTCTCTTGCAGTTCACCCTTGATCGCATTCCCAGAAGCCGTGAGGTTAGACAATCTTGGACCTCCTCTGTGGTAACAACCTTGTACTCCATGCTTTACTCCCTTCCTTTGACCTACAAACTGAAACCAGATTTGGTAGGTAAAATAAATTTTAATTTGTTGAGAACTTGCTAATCTGCATCATAAAAGCATTTGGAATATCAAGACATTACAGACTGTATCTCATATGTATGCTTAGTTCACAGGAGAAGTATTTTGAATGTAAAATGAAAGCTAAGAGAGATGTAGCATCAATACACCAAGAACAAGAGAATGGGTTGCACTGCTCATGAAGTAGAATAACAAATACCAGTTTTCCCTCTCAAGCATGTCACTCCCTTGTTAATGCTGGTAGAGGTAGCACAAACAAGGTTGCAGGTTCTTGATAATATCTCTTCAGGATTGCAGCAACACAAATTGTGCCTGAAAGCCTGGTTATCCTGTTGGCTGGTCTTGCTCCTGAAATGGTATGACCAGTCTGGAACAGGCAAGTTCAGACCAGCAGAAATGTGTACAGATTCAGTTCTTGTGCTTACATAGACATTTCAGCTACATGCGTATTTATTTAGTCTTTGGCTGACTGACATTAATTATCTAATCTAATGACAAAAACCATCACTGCTAAAGTGGCAATTGCTTGTAACTTTTCCAAGCTCTTCACAGAACTGCACTCTCATGCTTATTACAACATTTATTTTAAACTACTTCACAAACACAATCAAATCAGAAGCATTCAGGTTTGACAGGCTATAGAACTAAAATAAGGATATCCAATCAATAAAAGTTTTGTGTTAATACACGACTCAAGAGGTAGGGCACCGGACTCCCAGATTTAATTCCTGAAACCTGTTAAGAGAAAGTTTGGTTAAAGCTGGCTTTTTGCTAGAGGGGTTGTCATCTTAAGGAGTCAGTTATCCAAACTTGAGGTTATTTTTTAAAAAAGCATTATTTTAGCAGACTTTCAAATTAATGATTTATGGTGTTTTAAATATTTTAACGAATCTGGTAAAAACTTAGGCAGTTACAAGACATTCTTCATAACTTAGTAGCAGAATATATACCCACACAGAGGATGTCTCTAAGCAGACTTATTTTAGCTCTCTCTGTGAACTGGATGGCTAACTCTAAAGAGGCTCGTATATATGCGTGGTATTTTGAATGTGTAGAGAAGCTTCTGTGAATAATGTGATCTCATTGGCTTTAATAGCACTGGTCAGTTCCTATCAGATCAAAAGCTCCTTGCTTGCTGGAGTTTTCAGAGCAGTTTAGCATGCACAACAGAAGTAGCTTTTTGCAGTTCTTGTTTTTCAAACCCATTCTTAAAACTGGAAATAAAGTTGTGAGAGAGGAGGAGATGGTGTGCAATTCTTTTTACAGTGATTTTAATTTTAGTTTGGGGAAAACAGTAAAGTGATGTTTACACGACACAGGCACAGCAAATGTGAGTAACAAGTATTTGGGAATCACTTCTGGTTTCATTTAAGACATATACTTTCCTTTACTTCTTATGGCAAAGGAAATTGATTGGAAAATGAATGTGCAAAAATTGATTGAAAAATCAATGTGCAGCTTGATATATTACCAAAAGCATCAACAGGATGCATCAGAGTAGGAAGTTACTAATCTAATTCCATAGGTTCTCTGTTTATAAGAGACATTTAAAGTGACAGTGGGATTTACACGTAGAATGGCTACTAATGATGTTTGAGTTGATAAACTGTGATAAACTTTCAAAAGCCTAATGCATTTGAAAAATACTTATCCTTGTAAAAATAAGAATGCACTTTAGCAAGGCCTTTAAGCCTTTGTAGTATTTAAGGGAACCACCCTCTCAAAATGCCATCCAAAGAGTCCTTACCCATGATTGGAGAAGAGCTGAAGGGGAGGGTGTGCCCAAATATCTTTTTGGTCAAGTACCATCATCAGCCACAAAAGCAGCTGGTACTGCCACTGGCAGATGCATCTCTGGTGTTATGCCAAGTCTTATCCCACTTGCAAGCTGCTTGCATACTACTGCACGTATGCATATCTTAGTTTAAGAATTCTGTGAAATATAGTAAATCAGAGAGCTATAAAGATTTTAAAACACTTGTCAAAGCAGAGTGAATCAGGGATTAAAATGCCTCACTGCCAGTGAAAAGATTCTGTGCAGTACATGGAGCAACTGATAATATTTAATTGCCTTTAGAAGAAAATGCTTGTGGTGAATTGCAACTACCCCTACTCTTGGGAAAACATAACGCTTAGTAGTTTAAAGAGCTAGAAAGGGTGGGACAAATGCTAGTGTTTACAGGACTCAACTATAACTTTTGGCACGGAAATCAACACCCAAATTAGAAACAAGCATAGTATTACATCATGCTGAGAGCTTCATATTTTTAAACAGTGGAGCTTATGGGTACTGTACATTTTCAGTCTAGGCAACTGTTTTTGTTTAACTGTGTGAGGGAGAGACAACTTTGAATTGCTTTCAATTCATTTGTATGTTTGAGTGATCTCCAAATCCTTACAGTTACTTTTAAACTCGTCAGAAGTGTGTACGTTTGAAGGAAAGACTGAAGTATTCTCCAGACACTACAGAAAAGCAGAAATGTTTCAGCTGCAGTTTTCAAGGAATGCAGGAGAGAAGTACTGCAAAGGGAGCCTGAAACCATTAGGTGCACAAAAGCAAGATTTGGAGCAGATAGACTTAGGCTGGCATAACTAACATATTTGTGGAGCCAAAACAGCTGTAAAGGGGAACCAACAAACCTGCACAGGAGTTACTCTATATGTGCTTATTTACATGAGCACTGTGTCCTCTTTGTATCTCGCACTGATCTGGCAAAGCTTCTTAGCTTACATTGCTTGAGAAAGCAGTTCCATCTAACCCTTCTTCAAGATAACGAGTTCAGAAAGAACTGAACAGCTTCCAAGAGACCTTTGCTGCCTTGCGGGACTTGACCCAGACTTGAAATGGGTCCCTAGAGAGCTTAAGAAATTTAAAACTTAGCTTAGTTTTTCAGTTTGAGATATCTTCAAGAGGCCCATTTCTGAGTTATGAACATCTGCGCTCTGCAAACTTAAGTCCCTTTAGAGATACTAAACCAATAACAAAATTAAGATGTCAGAAGTAATGATCAGCTTTGTGTTCCTCAAGCCAAGAATTATAGAAATATAGGTGTCAGAGTGTTTTGCAGGAGCATCTCTGCTGAGCTGTTTTTAGAACATGTCAACCTTAGATAGGCTTCCTATGCAGAGGCATAAAATTCCAGGAAGGCAAGGCTTGTGCTAGTACACTCTGCCTACACCTTCCTGCCCCCAGAAAAGCTTTTAAAACTGTTTGTCAGTTGCAGCCAGATTTAATGCCTTCACTGAAGAAAAGCTGAGAAGAAATGTAAAACCAGAATAAGATCTTAGAAGATCAACAACTAGGGGAACATGCAAGTCCTTCTTAGATATAGAAAATTAGACAAGCTGCACAGAAATTTTTCCCACAGACAGAAAAAAATATGGAATCCTACATAGATTATTTGATGTCTAAGAGGGAATCAATAAACTAATGTTACAGCCTTCCTATAATATGCTCGAGTCAGTCAGTAGGTACAAGTTCAGGGGAAATCAGTTCTCTTGCTGCTTACAGAACTATTGTCTCTGGGCTGATTTGCCAACTCTGAAACCAGGTCTTCTGGTGATCTGGCCCCTTGGCTGGGTCGTGATTGTTCCAGCCATTCTGGCACACCTGAATTTCAAACTGAAAACAAAGGATATGTGTGCACCACACAGCAGAAAGCTGTACAGTGATTGCATCCGGTCTTTATTTTCAGTCATAGATGGGCTATGTAATTGGGTCAGCACTTTGCTCATCTTTAATGTAATTAAATTTCACCTAGAAATATGCAGAAATGCCGTGTAAAGCGCCATTAATTAGTGGATTGTGCATCCTGGATGCTTAGGACCAGACTTTTTTTGCTTTTCTAGAGATACTTCTCAGCAGTTCCTACTGCCTCAGTGCTCTACAGAGCCTGAAATAAATGGGTATTTTCAGATCACCGCTACTTGGAAAAGCCTGGGTTAAATCAGGCAAAGAAGGCAGTCCTTCCACATTAGGGCCTCCTTCCCGTGGGAAGTCTGTAGTAAGAAGTTTACATTTGCACAGCAAGTACAACAAGCTCTGCCATCTCCTTCCCCACCAGCTGTCAGCTGAATGGCTCTTTCCTTTTTAAGCTTCTTTGTAGAAGCATGAAACCCCCGCAGCTGATTATGCTTCTAGGAGTCCACCAGTTCTTTTATGACTGCATAGTCCATCACAAATGGCTGGTACCCCAACTGGTTAAATTCACTACAAGCTTCTAGAGTTGTTACAGAAGTGTTCACGCAGTAAGCTATATGAAAGGAGATCATTATTTCATTTAGCTAAGATTTTCCATTCTTTGTGCCCTGCCCAAAATGTCTGAAGTTCATAGCACTTTAACAAATGGCTATGACAAATAATAAGTTATTGTCCTTTGTATCACGGGTCTTGTTAGAACTTTGTGGAAAGCTACAAAATCTGGCTGGTGGCATTTTTTCCTCTATTCACTTCAGTGTTAGTGGACTTTGTATAATGCGGTATTAAGACTATCTGATGCGTTCTTTTGTGCACTGAATCTTTCCCCACTGTATATAATTCTTTTGGACCAGGTTGATTTTACAGTTTATCTGATCTACTATTGTTCTTTGAGGGTCAAAACAGACAAGAGAAAACATCCGATTAAGACCACCATTGATACAAACAGTATAGTCTAAAAAGAAAACAAAGTTAAACCATCCAAATTCATGTTTAACTTCTCACTGTTAATGGAAATAAGTCTTATTCGGCCCTTGTGTACCTTGTGTGCTGTGTACATCTACCCTGCAGCCACAATATAGAATTACCCTCTGCTGAGCACAGATCAATATCTAAAGTTGCCCAAATCAGTGAGTTTAAAGCCAGGTTGTAGCTCTGCTCTTTCTGTGACTGCCAGATAGATATGCCTGTGGACACTACATTTCAGAGGGAGGATAGAAGTAGCAGTAAAGATCAACTGAGATCTTAGCTTAGATCCAAGCAGAGTTTAAACTAAACGCTGATCAGTCTTAACTCGTCAGCTATCATGTTCATCATGAACCTAATGAACATCCTGGTGACACTTCCACATATGTTATAAAGCATGGTTTCAAGTAAACATTCTCACTACATCTGACCACTGAGCCAGGCCACTGATATGCAGATACAGATTGCTATCACCTCTATGTTTTTCTTTGTGAAGGTATTTCAGGCAGATTCTTGCTATACCAACTGTAGTGATTAGGCAGTAGCCTCAAAGATGTATATATACACATCAAATACCAGTTTTAGTTAACCTAAAATACCGCTTTCAAGTTCTAGTTAAATGAATGCTTGGTTAATGAAAGACACATTGAGACTTGCAATTAACAGCTTTTTAGGCCGCTGTTAGTAATATGCATGATTATAGTTAACAGTCCTCAGATTTAATTTCATCTTTCCTTTTGAGAAGGAGCAGACTACTATAATAAGCAGTACTTTTTGATAGCAGGAGATGAGATAAGCTCTTATTTTTAATCAGGCTTTAAAAGGTTAGATGGCATTTCTCATGGTGCTCTGCCCAAGAGACTTTAATCCGGTTCAGACTCAATCAAGGTGATGCTTTAAACAAGAGCAGCTTGCTGAAAGACAGCTAGTACCTAGCATTTGTAGCTACAGATGTAGTTTGGTAGCTACCATTTAATTTACCTGGCAAAAGCCTTTTACTGAATTATTTTATTACTTTTTCATCCACACAAAGTCAAATTTCCTCTAATTCCTACTAATTTATAGGCAGCAATAAACAACACACCCACTCCATGGTCACGTAGGTGGGGAGTGAGTTTATTATCCAGCCTGCGTCTGCCTTGGTAATCTTGTTCTTTTTTAATCAATGTTCTATCCATCTCCCACAGTTTCTCACAAGGCTTACTGGTACCACTTTCTTGACAAACTTCTGGCAAAGATCATGATATTGGTTGGTCCCACTGACAGTCTAGATGATAACTTAATGTTTTAATAACGAGTACTAACATTCCAACAAACTTGAGCATTATTACCACTCTCATACTTGTCATTTATTATTATTTTCAACTGATGGGTTCTAAGTTGCTCATTTTACATTTGGCAGCTAGGCTGGGGAGTATGCTGAGCTCACATGTCCCATTCTGCTTCCATATACCTGCAGAAGCATCATGTGTGTATGGAAATTAGCACTCCAGATCTTCTAATCCCAATGACAGACCTGCCACCTTTCACCTGAAATACATGGAAAGTGAAGTACACTGCCTAAGGCTAGCTTCACTTTTTAAAAAAAAACAACAAAAAAAAAAAAAAAAAAAAAAAAAAAAAAAAAAAAAAAAAAACACGCAAAACACCACAAACTTGCATATTTATACATCTGAATCTAGATTCTAAAACTTTCCTCACTAATGTGTTGCCTAACTTCTGAGGCTTTTAATGACCCCAGTTATCTTTCTTTTCACCAGAAAAGCCTCTAGGCATACCCAGAAACAGACCTGAGCCGTTTAAGTCTTTACAATGTCAAATAGCCACATGCATAGCCTGAGCTCTGAACTCCTGAATTCTGCTGAGACTCAGAAACTAGGAGCTTCCCTCACTACTTCGCATGGGGATGCTTATCAAAATCATGTCAGCTGGGCCCCTTCCTTTGTCTCTTGCCCCTGAGGACATTGGGCTGGTAACTGGGGGTTGGGTCACTAAGTGCCTAGGAGGC
Source organism: Pedionomus torquatus (assembly GCA_013398155.1). Lineage (NCBI taxonomy): Eukaryota > Metazoa > Chordata > Aves > Charadriiformes > Pedionomidae > Pedionomus > Pedionomus torquatus. The sequence continues at coordinate 14,392 of VZRU01003695.1, forward strand.
AGAAGTGTCAATGCTCAGCGATGTTACAATTAAATCCTGCTGTTAAATGCAGTTCCTAGTGATTTTGTGGAACCTCTCCTTTTCTCTCATAGAAAAATCCACTAGGTAGCATTTCTTTCTCCCTCACATCAAGCTTTTATAAAGTGAGAGCTGGGGAAATGAGAGAGTTGGTGATGCTTCCCAATATATTTTATTCTATGATGAAAATAATACTCAGGAAAAAAAATAGAAAAAAATTTAGTGTGCATTAGAAATCCAACTGCACAGTGTGCTAATTTAAGCCCTTGCTATTCCACTTCTCTCTTCCCCATTCTGGCACTCACTGATCTTATTTATTCTAGTTAGTTAATCTGCCTGTAGGACCACACATGTCCATGCTTGTTTTGAAGAGCACCTCACCTACTGTGTGTATTCTATGATAGTAACAACAGGAACCCTACCAACAAGGTGCACAGAAGTCAACTAGAAAGTTTTTCATGGCAATGCTGCAAGTGATAGCTGCTGACCAGCCTAAACACAAGCAGTTGCTAAAGAACACTATAACTATCTTTTTGCACCCCTGATGATTCAAAGGATGTAGACAGTAGAAGATGAAAGCGTACCCTGGTATAATTCAATTGTACCTTAATTACCTGATTTACATCAGGCTACGTATCTAGATGGGGTTTTTTTTGTCCTAGCCTGCATTCCGCAGGTAAGTTCAAACAGCTAATAGGGTGTGAAGTTTTAGCTAGTTTTATGTACAGGTTGTGGAGGGAAGTGAAATGGATAAGATCTTCACTATTCAAAAAGAATAATCCAGTAGGTAGTTAAGTGACCTTTCTATTGTTCAGACAGAACCTGAAATTCTTCTTTCTCTCCACCAATAGCAATAATAAGGAATTGTTGGAAAAGGTTCCCGCCTCTTTTTTCTTTAAGCTGAAAAAAAAATATTAAAAATTCTAAGCCAGTTTTCCTCAATGTTCAAAACTTGAGTTTTCAGACATCCTGAAGAGCTAGACTAGCAAAAGCTTTAATAAGGACACTCCCTCTCACATGCATAGGTATTTGAGCTAGAATAATCCCTTTCTCTCCAAAATTCTCCAATTTCTCTTTTGTTTTTCTGATTACCAAATAGATTTGTATTCCCTAGAAGGGATTTTATTTCTATCACAATTGTATTACCGTGTAGATGAACAATGCATCTCTTGAAACCTTTTAGAGTTACTTATGTGTGAAAAAAGTAAAAATTTTTCCTCTGTTTGCCATCCAGGCTTAAGTCCTCATCAAGGTTAGTAGCAGAACTTGATTGTTAATGGCTATAGCCTGCTACATCTGAACATACTAAAAAAGCCCAAGTCTACTAAAAAGAAAGTAGCGTATACATTTTAGTACATACATTTTATCTTATTCTTAGAGTACACTACTGAATCAAAATGCATGCTAATAAAAACAATACTCTCCATACCTGGAGATCTTCACTGAGAAGGGTATACAAGAATCTTGACGCATCCTCTGTGGGGAGTAAATTATTGTTTTCCTGAGCTTAAAGTAAAAAATACTGACATGAGAGAGAGCAAGTACTGTGCTCCAAGTCCTGGGGCAAGCCCACAGCAGAGCTAGGAGTACAACCCTGGTTTCTTGAATCTCCAGGCTTCCATCTTGGTTATGAGTTCCTAAGGTAAATATATTTACAATTAAAATTTGTGATATTTGTTCACTGTTGCTTTTATTAGTCTAATTTTGTAGTTAAAGCATCTCCAGTATTAAGAGAGCTAGTGCCACAACTGCAGGGGCTGTAGTGCTTGCAGTTGTATTTTCCAGAGACTTTGAGGGTGTTCAAGATACACTGAGCAGTCAGTCAGCTGAGCTGGGTCCTTGGAAATCACAGGACAGGAAATGGGAACAGCTGGGACCAAGAAGTCAGATCACAGCTGTCTTTGTGAGCAGCACTCAGCACTTCTGTAGGTGAAGGAAAAAAAGTGTTCAGCTGGGTGCTTCACCTGACAGGTCATTAGTATGAAGTTTTCAGAAGAGTAAGATAATACTACAACCAAACAAGGAACGGTGAGCTCGTAAGAGCCACTCTCCATGATATTTGAAAAATCGTGGCAGTCAAGAGAAGTCCCTATGGACTGGAAGAAAGGAAAAATCACGCCCATTTTTAAAAAGGGTAGAAAAGAAGACCCTGAGAACTACTGACCTGTCAGCCTTCACCTCTGTGCCTGGGAAGATCATGGAACAGATCCTTCTTGATGCCATGCTTGGGCACATGGAGGACATGGAGATGATTCAGGACAGTCCTGCATGACTAACCCAGTGGCTTTCTGTGACAGAGTTACTGTGTTGGTAGATAGAGGACAACCTGTGGACATGATCTATCTGGAATTCTGTAACGCCTTTGACATGGTCCCCCACAACATCCTGATTGATAAATTGGAGAGATACGGATTCGATGGGTGGACTATTCAGTGGATAAGGAACTGGCTGGATGGTCACATCCAGAGGGTGGTGGTCAATGGCTTGAAGTCCAGCTGGAGAGCAGGCACAAGTGGTGTCCCTCAAGGGTCCATGCTGGGACCGATACTGTTTAACATTTTTATCAATGATATAGACAGAGGGACTGAATTCACCATTACCAAGTCTGCAGATGACACCAAGCTGTGTGATGTTGCTGATACACTGGAGGGAAGGGACATCATCCAGAGGGACCTGGACAGG
>VZRU01003695.1:17357-40157 GCA_013398155.1 Pedionomus torquatus
GTAGATTTAAGTTGAATATTAGAAAAAAAATTCTTTACTCTAAGGGTGGTGGAACACTGGAACAGGTTGCCCAGGGAGGTGGTTGAGGCCCTTTCTCTGGAGATATTCAAGGCAAAGCTCAATGAGGCCTTGGGCAACCTGGTCTAGTTGGGGGTGTCCCTGCAACTGCGGGGAGGTCAGACTAGATGACCTTTGGAGGTCCCTTCCAGCCTGGATGATTCTATGATTCTATGAAGATGCTGTAATTTACATAGCACAACTCAAGTTAATTCATCTCAGATTCTTTCTTCTTGTGCCACAGAAACAACCAACCTCCCCCAGCAAAACAAAAAACACAAACAAAAACATGTTACTACACTCCCAGATCATAAAAGGCAATAAATCCTGAAATGTCAAAGTCCTAGCTCCTATCTGATGAGTACAGAAATCCAGAACTAGCCATGACATAAAAACGGGTATGTTATTTGGGGTTTTCTTTTAGCTTTATGACTATTTTTCAGTGTCCAAGGACCTCTACTCAGCTTTCACTAAGTGTGACTGTTCAGTTTCCCTGAACTGGGAACATTCTCTGCTCTATTTCCCTTATTTCTGAAGAGTCCTTCAGGTTATTCTACAGTCAGGTTTGTATGTTCATGAAGGAGGCTTGCTTTGTGTCAAGACAGTGTCTTCTGCCCCCTGTTAGTTTTCTGTAATTTTACGTCACTGAGTTGTGTTTATTATTACTTCTTCTACCTTTGTGAAAGGTTTGTTATTTTCCTCTGCCATTGTTTCTAGAATTTCTTAAAGCTGATTTTTGTAATGCTTCCATGTATTGTAATTTGCTATGGCACTTTTTTTTGTTACGTTATGTAAGTCCAGCTACCAACACACAACATTTGAGTGTCTGCCATCAACTAAGAGCATGCAATGGAAATCAAAATATATGATGCACAGGTTGCAACCCCTTTAGCTGTTTTCACTACTTGATACATTTCCTTTCTGACCTTTGAAAACTCATTCCATTGCCAAAATTCACTCTGCCTAGCAAGGTGGAAACTTGTGAAATTTGGTCCAAATCAATCAACTTTCTGCAGAAAATACATTTAGCTACGAAGTTTTGTCAGATCTGTACATCTGAGATGAGTGAGATTGGTTTATGCTCCTCCTTCTTTTTTGATAGAGGAATTTAAGGGATTTGTTTTTAAATGAAGCCTTATTTGCAAATAGGCGAGCTTTTTTGTTAAGTGTTTTCTATAAGAGAACAGCAGTACAGTCGTGTTTTAAAACTCCTTTTTCCTCTGGGCCAGCTTCTTTTCAATTGTAATTCAAATTGGTTTCCCACTGGCTTTGTCTTCCATGGCTGTTGGGTTTTTTTAGTCAACTTTTTTTTTTTTTCCCCTTTTTCGTTCTTAAAATATCAGGAACAGCTGTTCAGATTTCCTTAGTTCTTCTGACAAACTTGAGGTATCTTCTGGGCTTTCAAATCTTAGCAGGCTGAGTAGATACTTTATGTTCCCAAATGTTAAATAGCCATTGAAAAGCTGAGTTTTAACAGTCCAGCAAAAACACAAACAAAATATAATTATTAATAAATTACTGCTTTTAGACTCACATTTGTTCCCGAGAAGCAGAAAACGCCTATTTCTGTGTGTGTTTTCTACATTGTTTAAAAAAAGTAGGTGTTTTCACTTGCATAAACATACAATCATGCAATTAACTCGGTTTAGGTCAGTTTGGTATCACACCACTTACCTTTGCCTCTTTTAGTAGATCTCTATCACCACCATCTAGTTTCGTCTCTTCAGTTGTTTAACACCGTGGGGAAGTCAGCATTACCAGGACTAAGGAGGCCTAGGCAATGCCCCAAATACACGCCAGGAAGGAGTCCCATAGCTGACAAGCAAGACAGTCTTCAGTTCACATACACCCATCACCTTGCAGCAAGTCAACACTCCCACACCATGAGCCTGCCCAGTCCCAGAAAGCTGGGCAGATTTTTCTGTTCTTGTCCAGGTGGCAAAGACCAATCTCTGTGAAAATTATTAAGGAGAAGAGCAGGTGTTGATAGTTTCTTATGCAAAGCAAATCTCACAGTAGTTTTCTACTAAGTTTAGGGGGACTTACATTGCTCTCCCTTTGAAATTTGGGAACATAAGCAGTACTCAACTACTAGTTCATTAAAAATATACAGCAAAGGTATGTTTACCTATTTATGAGGAAAACTGCAAGTTTTCTCCTTTACTCGTTTTTGTCTTAACCAGTGACTTGACAGTTAATCCCAGTGAAGCTGCGAGCTATGCTTTCAGTGTTTTAGCTGGTAAATGTCACTCTGCTACAGTGCTGCATTCACCAACTCCAAAGCGGCTTTTATCAGCAGCGGTGCTGTGTGCCAGCATTGCCAGAGTGCCAGGCTGCTGGCTTAGCGTGTTCTTTCAACAGCTGTAGAAAATATCTGAAACAGAAAGGCAAGAACTATTCCATTTTTATATGAAAGTGATTAATAGGAAATTAGATTTATAAGAAAGAGTTGCTAAGTGTAAACGTTGTATTCTTATCCTTACTTTTAAACCTCCATTAATACAGATTTGTTTGAAAGTCTGGTTACATTGAATTGGTAGGGGATTTCAGTATATAGCGTTTAGCTTATAGGCCTAGCTGTGAAGCCAGGCAGCCAGTTGCAAATTTAACAGTTAGCTAGACGTTTCTTTGCATTAGAGGAGAATGTAAATGGTACAAAGACACCTGCAGCACTGGCTTCTGATGTGATCCCTTACAGCTTGTTGGTAGCAAAGTCAGATGGCCCAGTGACCAGGAAAGTCCTTGGGCAGTTGCAGCTTGAGAGGTCACAAGGGTGACAGAAAAATTGTCTTTGGCCCCTTTTTTCCCCTCTTTCTGCTGCGTCACCAAGGAAGGCTGAACTAAGTAAACTAGAGATCTTCGGAGACAGGCCTGCAGTACAAATATTCTACAGGCAGCCTTGTAGCTAAAGTAAATAGATATTGGGAAACACTTACCCTGAATAGCCAGTTGACCTTGTAGAGGCCCTGGTCCTTTCTTGCCCAGTAGATGCCTGCTTCTTCTCCACCGTGCACTAACGATTGCTAATGGATTCTCTGAGAGATGCTTTTATTCTGCTGGAGGGGGGAAACAAAAGCCTTGGTCTTTTCAAGGTGGAAGACATCAATAATTCTCCAAAACTTACTGTTGAATGGTGTTTTGAAATTCTCTAGTAGGACAGCTCACCTTCTGTTACACATTTAAGGGAGGCTGTAGATGATTAAGTTCCTTTCCACCATCAAAAATTTCATATCCTGGCAGGAGCTGAACAGGAGAATTTCTAGCATACAGATTCCACAAAAGTTCAGCTTCTTTATAACGTGCATACTTGTTTTCTCTGAAGTTTCCTCTATGTATCCCTGGATGAGTACATCATGTTCGATTCCAAGCAGCAGAAACACAGCTCTCTCTTCTTGCTGACAGTGTGAGAGGGAGTAAGTAGGACTGGTCAGACCAGATTTTTGGAGGGGAATTGTCACTCCAACACATGAGCAACTGCACCAGTTCTAGGTATGACATGTCTCTAGACATGCACTGAAGGTTAACTTAAGGTCACTTTTTAATGATCAGAAAGGTTGATTAATGGTTCTGACTTACAGATCACAACCCCAAATTCAGATAGGGATCTGTCTGTCATTTGGCTTCAGCAGGTTTATACCAGAGTCTTTTTCAGGGAACAATTCCTAAAACCAAGCATGATAGAAGAGGAACATCCATAGAGTATTTTATGGGCCTGTTGCATACAGAGATCGTGTAGAGTCACATCTGCTCTGTCTTGTTTGGACTGGTATATGAGGAAGGGGAAAGGGCAGGACATGAGGTATAATCAGATCATGTTTTTTAGAGATGCCCATCATTTTCCTGATATTTTTTCCCTCATGCAAGTGCTTTTCCATGAATCAAAGGGCATCTGAGAAACAGCTTAGAAGTTATAAATGGTCAGTATAAGGTATAAATTGAGTGTGTCATATCAAAACCTGGATATAGTAAAGGTATTTTTTTATTATTTTAAATTTGGTTATTGCTTTTCTGGTTTGGACCTCAGCAAAGTACTAACAGCAACTCAGTGTGATCTTTAGAGCTACATATAGATTCAGAAATAAGCCTATTTACTATTATGTCATTATGTGTTCTTTTGTAAGTACACTTAGTTCAGAATTAATTCTAGCATTTGCCTTTGTGTGGGCATCTAGACACAAGAATACCAAATAGCAAAAAGACTGGAGGTGCTAGCCAGGTTTAATAAAGGAGGGAAGTAGACTGAAGTGTATGGCACAGAAGCTTGATAAAGACCATGATTGTAGTAATCCCGCTTTTTATAAAACCTGTTCTACCATTCTCAGCTCAGGAGAATGTTAGGATGTCTACCTGGCCTCAGTCATGTCTGCGATTGGTATTTTTTTGTGTCAGAAAGTGGAAAGTAAGGGACCAATATGAAACTCTCTACTTGTTTTAGCTAGTTGGGTTGAGCCTTCACAGCAGATGGAGGCTGAAAGAGTGCTGAGCCGGCAGGAGTCCAGAAGGAAGGCAGGTGGAAGGACACCTGGAAATAGGGATGCAGAGGGAGACGAATACCAGAGATTGCAAAAAAGACCAGGGAAGAGAGGATGGGTGGGAGACATCTCAGAGGGCTGCGTAGAGTACAGAGAAAGATCAAAGCGGAAGACACCAAGAGAAGGACAGGGGAGAGGACTGTACTGTACAAAAAAAGGGCTTGCAGAGCAATGAAGGTGAGACAGCGTTTGTACTCCAGGTAGTTCTGCTCGAGGAAAGGGAAAGTGGAGTTCCCCTTTCTCAGTGGCGCACAGTTTTGTCTGTCCACTTAAAGCCACATTTTGAATCTGAAATCAGTAGTCAGACTGCACTCAGGAAAAAGTAGTAAATAATTTTTTGACTGTTTCGGTGCTTCTCATGCACTTGTCTGCAACAGCACAGATTCTTTAGCAGGGAGGCTGGTGGATTTTGCCTGTAAACATGGGAGAATGCTCCAGGTTGTTGCCTATGGCTATGTTTACACTACAGTAACAAATGTTCTTATAAATAAATATCTAAACATGCTTTAAATTTAGATATCATAGAATGGGTATAGTTGGAAGATCATCAAGTTCCAACCCCCCTGCCACGGGCAGGGACACCTCCCACTAGAGCAGGTTGCTCAAAGCCCCATCCAGCCTGGCCTTAAACACTTCCAGGGATGGGGCATCCACAACTTCTCCAGGCAACCTGTTCCAGTGTCTCACCACCCTCCTAATATGTAATCTAAATCTTTCCTCTTCCAAATTTAAATATCAGTAGCCATGTACCAGTAGCAGAATCAGCATCAGTGCAAACTAATCAAACTTCTCAGGAAATAGAGCAAAATGCCTGGTTTAGTTCATGGGTATGGAAGGGTTTCTTTGAAAATGTGTGTGGTTGGGTATGTCCTTCTTTGCCAAGGCAAATGTATAAAAAGCACATTTTCATTCTCAGCAGATTGTAGAGTAGGTTTTAAAGTCCCAGTGTAATATCAATCTCATGCTTGAAATTGGGTTGGGGAGGAGGTTTGAAACCGTAGTATATTACTCTGATCAATCTCTTTGCTTCTTAGATGTCTAATTGCTAATGTAAAAGAATTACTCTTGCAGTTTCCTCATCCAAGTATTTGTGGCTATTGATACCATAAAATTTCAAGTTTAAAACAGTATACTGCATGTTGTTTGTAAGGGACTTTCAGAAAACGTTCATAAGAATTAATAGTACAGTTAAGATCAATAATAAAATCAGAATAATTTTTCATACCGTAGTACATTCTGTTGATTCTGGCAAGAAAACACTGCATTATGGTCATCAAATCCCCCAGCTAGATTTCTGGAGCCATCTTAAAGGCAAAGTATAGGTGAGAGAGTTTGGAACTCAGTAGCACCAAAGCCGCTGCTGCTGCTAACTGAGACAAGGTGCTCTTAGCCATTTAATCAGTGGGATCGTGATATGGAGCAGGGAAGGAAACACTCTGAAATGTTTTCTACAGCCCTGAAATAGAAACTGATTATTGTTTTTCCCCACCGATGTAATATCTTTTTCAAGGTGGTGACCTTGGAACAAAAAAAATGTGAGTTCATAGGATGTAGGGCCATGATTTTATAAAAGACCGCTTTATTTCCACATAACCCCCAGCTGTGCAGAAAAATGCTGATTACATGGTAGTAGTTAAATTTAGAAATTCCTTGCCTGAAATCAAATTTGATACCCAAGCAGAGTGCCTCATATACCCTGGTTTAAACCTTGTAGTTTTAAGCAATCTCTTTTTCAGTTTATCAATGTCTGAAATTGAAAGACCACTTTCTTTTACTGTTAACATTTATAAGTGAATTTGAGATCCTCTGCTACAAGGACATGACATGTATTTACCAAACACCTTCCTTCTGTATGCTTGTTTCTATGTACTGTGTTTATTAAAACAAAAAAAAAAATCCAGTCATGCATATCAGTGAGTAGAGTCTGATGAAGGTCCTAATTCATCAGCACATTTTTGCTGAACTCTTAAGTGTTTTGCTGGCTTAAGCCAAAGTTCAAGAGGTTTATAACTGGATCCCAGGTTTAGTAATCCTAATTAAACTTCTTTGGCCTTATTATGCCTTAATCTGTGCACAAATCTCATGATTGATACAATGCAAAGCTGTGACTGAGTGTGGAAGCTGTTTTAGTTGTGCAGCCACCAGCCAAGGAATTCTGCTTCCTTCACAGAAATTAACTGTGCCATCTCAGAGCTCTTTTCCTCCTCCTTGACATGTAAGGAAAGATGATCTTTTTTGGCAGCTACTTTGAAATAATGTTTTTTGTTTGCCCTATTCCCCTTCCTCCCCTCTTTTTTTTTTTTTAACATGCACTTACCTCTTCCATTTTTTAAAGTATCTTTGGAAATATTTTTTCTTGTATATGTAATGTTATATGAATATGCATGGTTTTAATTCTTTACTGTATGAAAAACCTCATGTTTTACTTTTACAAAATATTTCATCTCTTTTAGATACTGTGCAACGGACCAGGAACATGTGTTCCTGTCTGTGTATCTGCTCTTCTTCTTGGGCTTCTAGGAATAAAGAGAACAATCATTGTGTATGTAGAGAGCATCTGCCGCGTGGAAACTTTATCCCTGTCTGGAAAGATTCTTTACTACTTTTCAGATTACTTCATCGTTCAGTGGCCTAATCTAAAGGAAAAATATCCCAAGTCAGTATTTCTTGGTCGAATAGTGTAATAATAGAAGACAGGCTTTACCTAAAATAAACTCAGCAAGCTCCTCAATGAAGAAATGCACTTATTTTCAAGGGTTCCTGTTAAGAAATCAGGCTGGTACTGGAAAATGAGACAATAATAAAGATATCTCTATATTTAAGCACGTTTTTATGTAGTTGTATGTATTGCCATAATGTAGGTCTGTTCACCGATAGCCCATAATGGCCTTAAGTCTCTGTTTTCATCTAGTTTTCCTGCTATGTGAATGGCGATTTTTGTCTACAAATAAATATGGGAATTTGTATGAATTGTAACATTTCCTGTAAGGAAATTTTGTGTAGTTTTCTAGTATGTAAGAAACAAAGTCTTGTTCTAGCACAACAGACTTTATTTCCTGTATGCTTGCAGTGAAGTCCCTTGTGAATCCTTAGAGTATAAAGGAAACAGTTATATTAAGTTGGCTTCATGACAGTTTGTACGCTACAGTCTTCCAAAACCCCCAAAGCATTAAATCAGTATCATTTTTCCTCTGGGCTTGTCAAAGCTGTCCTTATAATCTGTAGTACGCCTTTTGAAAATTGTTGCTCACTTCTTAAGATAAATATAAAGGTGACAAGTGTCATGCTACAGGCACAGCACTTAAAGATTTAAGAAGAACTTTGTTCAAAGCTTATGTGCAAAAATCCTTAGGAGGTTTGCGTCACGGAGAACAAACTGTCACTTGGGAAAATTGAAATGGTTCAGACTTTAAAATATAGAAGAAAAAAAAAAAAAGTGTTACTATCAGTAATAGGGGAAGGAACAGAGTTTCCCACTCTTTTCCGGATACAGTGAATTTGACTTTCAGTATATCCTGTTTTCTCATTTTAAGCACCTTACTTTCAGTAGTAGGGTACGCACTTAAGATTTTGTCATGGAAAATGATATTCTGTACATTGGAACAACTTTAAGAAGATATTTTGTTGGAGCTAAGTGTGTGAAAGTCTACTTTTGCATTTTACATTCATCTGGCAAAACGTAATTCTACACACAGTTCCACCTATAAAGCAATATAAACACATCTGTCATCTGTACACACACACAGCTATGTGTCTGGCTACAGAAACATATACAAAGAAGACAGCTCAAAGAAAAGTGAAAACACTCCACAGACTGTGCAGCCCGACTCTGGGAAGCTGACAGGAGCTCTTCATGCCGCCGCAGGAGGAGACTGGGTCTCTGAAGCTTTTTCCTCGGCATCAGATGGCAAAGCGTTGCAGGAGCTATTCTGGTAGGGAATGGGAGGGGGTGGAATTTAGCTGAACAGAAACGGCGGTTCCTGCTGCTAGGAAACAAGGAATAGTCTGCTTTATGCAGAAAGACCTTAGAAATAGTCAGAAAACATCACGCAGAAAATTACTGTTGTGAGGCCCTGTGGGAAAGCCAGCCGTTATAACCTGTCCAACAGGCTTAATAATCCTCAGCATAAGTAGAGTCCCTTGATGTGGTCACATGTAAGTTTAGAACAGAGGGGTTTTGTGGTTTTTTTTTAACCTACATTATGTCTGACATTAAAAAGCAGTTAATAGGTTAAGACTATGTAGAAAGGACTTTTTGTGCAGAACATGCTCAGGTCCTTGAAAATGACCTGGTTGAAGTAAATCTGACGCGTGCAAGGGCTTTTTTTCCATGGACTGGAGTGAGGACTATCTTATCAGGACTTTCTGCACAGTTGTAGATAGTTTGGTAAATTGGAGATACACTGGACTTTATTATGGCTAATGGTAGTTTATTTTAGATTAGTGCTCTCTGTGCTGAATCTTGCTTTGAATCTTGCTTTTTGTTTTGGAAGGGAACTAGAGTAGAGGGGAATGAGGACAGAGGCAGCCTCTTCCTCTGCTCTGGGTAAGGGGCAACAGCACAGGATCAACACCCTGAGGCACAGAGAAGCCTGAGAAGAGAAAGGCAATGAATGCTTCCATTCATGCACCACATCCCGTGCCTGAATAGCCCGCTGGCCTGGCAGGGACCGCCTCATCTGTAAACACAGCCAAGGCTCTAACGCCGCTGAGTTCACATGCTGCTTCTGCTTAGGGCAAAGCAGAATGTAGCCCATTCTCATCCTGCTCTAGAGTTGTACTTCAATGAAAGCATCCCTGGTTGCTCGGTTCTTCCCTTAGAGCCATGCCCAGGGTCGGATTTTGGGGTTTGGTGAGCTTTCAAACTGTGGGTTCATGAACTTCGTGAGTCTGCCTTTGAACGCTGGGGAGTTCCAGGAACCTTCTTCTGTCTGTCACCTGCATGGCAAGAACTACTGCTAAAGGAAATCACTTGCCTGTTCAGACTTGTAACCTCCCATATAAACGCTCTGAAGGTAACAGTAGATTTCTTCACAAGAGGCTGTTCTGAAAAACTGAACAGCTTCAAGCATTTGATGTGGAAGAATCTGATTTTCAAAGACTTGGGAAGACTTTTCCCCCTTTACTTCACTGCCAGCCTTTTGGGGGACCAAAGCCAAGAGAATCTCTGCCTGTGTTCCCCTAACAGCACATTCTTTACTCTGTTTGGTCAACCTGGGACACACAGATTAAAATAGTGCATATAAAGTGGTTTTTAATTTGGATAATCATCTGTGAGTGAGTGGGACAGTACCTGTTTCCTTATATCTGTAGCTATTTCCTTACTGATTAAGGGCTCAAGTGCCAACTCGAGTTAAGGATGCTTACTTTTCAACAGTCTCAGTAAGTGAAAACTTGGATTTGAAATGACCCAGAAGTCTGTAAAGTCGAAGCAGCTAGAACTACCCAGGAGAACCCAGAAACAGAAAAATCACAGCCGAACTCAGACCAAAGCCTTCAACAAACCGCTGCATCGCAATCATAGGGGATGGAACACAGAAAAGAGTTCCTGGCTTGAATTCTCTTAAAGGAAGTTTTGTTATCAACTAAGTTGACTTTTCCTTGAAAAGGTTATCTGAAGTAACTGCTAGTTCTCTCCAAAAGCACAACGGAGCCCAAGTAAACTAGCATTTTGTTATTGAGTAGCTCTTATCTTTTGTTTGTAGTAGGTGGGTACAACCAAACTGTCATTGTTCTAGGGGAAAACTGCATTCTTCCTGCTCCCAGCACGAAATAGAAAGCGGTGCTCCCAGGATCTATCCAAAGGCTTAAAAGTCGTTGACTGGATTCCTTATGTTTAGATTCTTAGCTTGTGCTTTTTGTCATTCTTTCCCTGAAATATTAACATTGAGGCAAACGTGTTTGCATCATGTATACCTCTTTTTTCCTCTCTTTCCAAAAGAGGAAATCATAATACCTTATAGATTTAAAGCAAAATAAAAAATATATTCTTAAAGGAAACAAACATGACTTTATGGAAATATCATCATCAAAACTGGCAAAGATTCAAAAGAGAACAAAAGACATCCAAAATTTCATGCCCAAGTCCTAGCCTGGAAGCTAAATTTCAAGTGAGTTTTAGTTATCAGATTGTTTTATCTAGATAGACATTAGGTGACAAATATTAAGTATTCAGAGTTGCTTCTCTTTAAGACCTGGTTGTCTTCTAATGGACAGTATGTATTGTATCTACATTACACAACAGATTAATTTTGTTTTAGAGAAGTAGGAGGGGAAAATAAAAGAGGAGCGCCTGTTGGACTGTAATAAAGTAACTATATGAGAAGGAGGTTGACAAAAACAACTTAGATTATTTCCAAGTTATGCCAGAAGAGAGCTAAACAGACTGATCTGAAAACTAAACAGACTGATCTCCTTTCAGCTAATTAACCAAATTTCTTACAACTCTGCAGTGACCATTCCAGTGACCATACAATTATGCCCTTCTGAAATATTTTGCAAGCCATTAAAGATTTCTGGGGACAGCAGGCACAGTCTCAGAAGTAAATTCTGAAGTTGTGCTCTTACAATCGTTCAAATACCTGTTTTTCATGCAAAACCACCCTGTCATAACCTATGACAATACCTTGAAACAAAAGATTGCTGTATACAGAGGGCACGTAGACCATTTTAGAGCTACAAATGCAAATCATATTTGCAAAGCAAAAATATCCTTTTGTATCTATGCAAGGGCCCACGGAGCATAATAAACCTAGTAAGACCATCTTCCCCATCCTTTTTCCACTCCCAAATAATCTTACCAGCATGCCTTAGCCAATGTGTTATCACAAACTGCAATAGGCTGTTTGTGGGGAGGAGTATCTCAGGGACAGTTAGGTAGCAGCACTTGCACAAAAACCTTCACTCGGTTCAGGGCCAGGTGGCACAATCCAATTGAACACGTCTTCACCCCACACTTCAGTCCTTGGACAATAGCTTGCTGTCGCAATTTCGCTCTAAAGACTGTGTCTCCTATGCCTTCATGATGGAAACAAGTGGTTTTAACAGATCCTTGCTAGGTGTCATCCCGGTTGTTCAAATGCATTGCATAAACAGTATTTCCTTTTAAATCACATTAGTGTCACCTTTCCCTGTGCTGATCACATTTGAAACCAAGTCAGTGTGGTGGGCTAGGGACTTACAGTACCACAGCAGATACAAGCTGCTGATCTTACACTGCTTTTATTCCTTCTTTAAAGGAACTTTCACTCTCCCAGTCAGAGGCAGTGGGGATGAACACAAGCCTTCAAGGACTACAGCCACGGCCACCCCACTTTGCTTCTGGTAGTCTGCAGGAGCGTGCTTAGTGAAAACCTGATTACTGCAAGGTCGTGCTTGTCTTAAGTGTTGAAGCTTTAAAAGGTCAAACTTACTGTGCAAATCAGGAACATACTTTTTTATCTAACATTGGCTCTTGCAAGACATTACAGCAGGGAAAGGGAAAAAAAATACTATCTTCCTAAACATTTTTTACAACAAATTGCAAAACACTTCTCAACCTTGTGTAGGCCAGAGCTGACTGCATTCATATTGTCCCTGTAACACATTCACTGTTAGTGTGGACTTGGGTAGAGTCTTCCCTTCCAGTCAAGCAAAGGACATCAACAGCCTTGTAAGAGCTTTGATCACCGAGGTACGTGTCAGAGACTTACAGGCACTAGAAATAGATCTTGCAGCCCTTAATCTACATTTTGAGACAAACTTCAGGGTACTAGCTCATGAAAGTAATTATGAGCTGGTTGTCGAATCTAGTGTTTAAGACAACTATTCCCTAGGACATTGGTGTTAATTAAAATTTCATCAAAAATAGTCTTCCATTCATTAGTAATGCTATGTGAATGAAGGACAGCTTGCAGGTGATGAACACACAAAGATCATTTAACTGAAGCTTATTTAATTGCCCGTAATGCACTAGGATGATAGTGTCTGTGTTACGGGACAGAAAAACACAGTTCAGAAATTTCATAGGAGAAAAATGAGAGCCTTCACAAAAGTGCACGTTTAAAGAAAACTGAGTCGTATACTTGCACTAGATCTGGCCATCACAGAAGTTAGAAAATAACTCGTACTGGTCACTGTACGGCAGAGCACAAGCGAGCAGCGTGTAAGGTGTTTGAAGAAGCTCCCTGGCTCTCGGTCAATACTTCAATATCCCTCCCCTTTAGCTGGCCCACGCTGAGACCACATCCTGTACCAATAAACACCTGGTTGCTCTAGAAGGCACATGAGAAGCTAGGAAAGGAAGCATCGAGCCCTTCTGGTTGTTTGCAGCACAGTTTGAACCTAGAACTTTCTGAAACTTGGTTTTGACTCCTTTTTATCACCATTCTTCCTTATAGCATAATGACAGTCTTGTGACCAAGACTGTTGAAATGAGCAGGAAATACTGTGAGGCAGAGGTCATCCTGCAGAAAGAAGCTTCATAAGGGACAGGATTTTGCATGAGAGTTTCAGAAAACCAGTAGCTTTCACTCTAATAGCTTTGGACAGCATTTTTTCACCTGCATCACTGTTTCATGCTGCAATGGTAATGTAGAAGGAAGAGATAGTGATGTGTGATACAAGATCGACCTTTGCTGACATGCTTATTTAAACTCGGGTGACTGTTCTGCACAGTGTTAAATTTCACATTTAGTACTTCATGTATCTTTTTTACCACCTCACCCAAAAAATTAACATGTTTTATAATCCAGTTAATGGATCAGACAGAAATAGATGTGCAACAGAAATGATCAGTTTCCCATTTAGCTGTGCCAGTGATAAGTTATGATTATGCACGTACCTATAAAAAGATGGATTTGTTGATTGATAACATCAGTTTTACACATACCTTTGGTTATCTTTGCTCATACCTGAGGAACAAAGCTAAACAAAATGTTTGACGTGCTTGTTATTCTCTAACCAGAGAGAGACTAGGGGCAATAATAATATTTAACAGATAAAAATGGGGGAAGTAAGGGGACTCTCCAAGGAATGTTTCAAACAAGTTATAGCACTTTATCAATTAAGTTATTACACATGTTAAAACAAGTCTATTGTAAATTGATGCTTCATGAATGGTTGCACAGACGTTGGTCCAGTATTACCAAATCTTTATCACTGTTCCACCCAGAATGTTTCATTTCAGGTTGGAGGGCTTCTTTTTGGGAGGAGAGAGGGGGGTGGGGAAGGTGGAGGGTTGTGTGCTGGCTTTATTCTTTTTTGCCTAGAAACCATGTACTCATGACTAGGCAATGAGATGATCTTCTGGACAATATTGCATTTAGATGGGCACTAAAGAGATTTTGCATGAACTTCAGAAAGAGAGAGAGAAGGAGAATATTCATGGATAGATGAAGTTGTCCTTGCACTATGCAGCAGATAATTTTTAAAGGAGTCCATAACACAAAGTTACAGTTGTTTTTTATATAAAAGAAGTATTTTAAACCATGCAGTGAAGTTGGTGTGCATAATCCTGCCCCTTCTACACAGTGGTGCACAGTAAGTTCTTGAAATCAGAAAACCCTCTATTTGGTTTAAGAAAAAGTGGATATTTGTAATGTTTTATCAACAGTCAGATCTGCTCAGTTAGCATTACTGTAAATTCTACTTTCACTTGCCAGTAGTTTGGCAATTAGAGTTTCCTGCTTTATTGTTATACAGTGCAATTGAACTCCGTTGCTTTTCATTTATGATCCAGCTTGGGATGTCAGCTGCCACCAAAATGAATGTCCTAACTTCCAATTCAGAGGCTTAAAGGATATCTCCCCAACATTCACTGCCAAGATGAGATCCCAAAATTATTATTCGGCAGCAGCAAACAGGGCCTGTTTTTGCAGGCAACCATTTGTAAAAAAGCGAGCACGACAGCTGGGAATCACAGTTAACATTCATTTTATATCCACACTGAGAAGCAAAATACTAAAAGTAATGCTGCAGTGTTTGCAAAGAAGCATTTAAGTGAGATCTTAACAGCTCTACCTTAATATTTTTAATCACTTCTTAAAAAGATAACTGGGCTGCGAAAGGGTATATCAAGTCAGATTTTGCAGTGTAGTTACGTGCAAAATAGATACCTTCAAAATTATTTGTGTGGAGATCTCTGCTCTTTTGTCACAGACAGAAGTTGGCCACTGACAAGTGAAGGTAACTATCTTGGAGTGCAATCACAATTCTAAACATAATTTTTAATTTAACTCCAGACTAGAGAGAGTTCCTGAAAACTGTCATTTAACCTTTTCCTTGAATAACAAGAATGGTGGTAGAATAGGAAGGCTGAGGAAATGCAGAGAGCTCTGCTTCCACGTGACATACTCCTTCTGGAAAGCCTGAACAGACAATTCTGAGAGGAAAGAATGTATTACTGCTGCTTTTCGCTCCTACCCCACCCAGTTCTTTCAGGTTTATTGGAGATTCAGATGGAGATATGTAATACAAGGCAATTAAGGTTTTATACTGCAGAGGCTGAATTTACTGCTGGTCTGTAACACTGAACTGCGCTGTGATGTAATGAATATTTCTGGAATATCCTGCTCATTTGCCAAGCTTTTCCTCTGAAGAAAGTTTATTATACAATGCAGATACAAAATAAAGTTGTCTCTGTTTACTTACAGTTTTTAACATCCATAACAAGAATCTTCCTTTGTGTTCGAAAGTAAACATTACCAATACTTTCTACTGGCATGCAGCTCTCCCTCTGCCCTACACACGCCCCTTTTTGGAGATTTGTCAACAGAAAAAACACTCAAGAACTGCAGGTATAGAAGAGTACTGTCCCAAATACTGCGTTGACTACTGAGCAAGCACATCTAGCACACACAAAGTACACCACATTCGTATCACTGAGTTTTAAACAATAGTTATTACATCCATTAAAACCTCCATTTAGATACTAAATCTTTGTTCCACTTTGGGGAAAAAAAAAAAAAAAAAAAAAACACAAAAACACACCACCAAAAAAGCGCCCCCCCAAACCCTCCCCACTCAACATCTTTTGGAAATTCTAAAGTTTTGTGGGATGCAATACAAGCATAAAATTGACAAGATTAATGATCTGGGATAAAGTGGCTAAAAACCTCCGGATTCTGCATTCTGGTACAGTCTCAGTTATCTGAGCATCAGTTATTCCTAATTCCCCTCACTTGCCCCCCACCCCCCAAGTCTGAATCACATCCTCTGACATCTACTGCAGTACATTAAGTGTGACACTGGTTATTTGAAACCTCTCTTATCCAAACAGATTTGGGATCCTACTGTTGTAACAACTGCATCTCCACACCGTGGTAGCCAGCCTCTGGCTTAATGCCACTGTATCTCAGCTAGTCACTCATCATGAGCAGCACTCGGCAGCCTTTTCTCCTTTTGCACCATTTCAGTCCCAAACAACCCCATAAGGTACTCAGAATATCACTTGCTGTGCATTGTTTTGCTCTTGAAATTACCTTAACTACTAAGTAAAGCTTTAGCATGAAAGTTCAAAGAAGGATAATGAACTAGAGTTAACAGAGAGGCAACAGCCACCACATTTTCTCAAGCTCTTAAGCATACCATGTCAGAGGTGGGAAAATGTTTCTGGTGAGGAAATGCTCTCATTTAGAAAATAATGCCTAGGTCATTAAAATTGGAAGAAGTCATAGAATTAGAAAGCCAGGAGAAGGTTTCTATTCCTTTTTTTTTTTTATATTCACATTTTGTCTACTAAGAGTGTTACTGGAAAATTAATCAGCCTTTTAAAACATCAGCACTGCTTGAACACAGTCTTGTTTCAACAAGCGAACATGAAAATATTAACCATCAGAAGACAGATCTATTAATGGATCAGTAAGTTTTAATTATTTTGGATTTGGTATCCAAATAGTAGCATTATTCAAAGTTACTTATTTTAAACCAGTTCTGTTCTGAAGTTATTATTGGGGAACACAATGGAGGAAGAAAAATTAGTGGAACATGCCATTCCTTGAAAGATGTGAATTTGTCCAGACCCCATTCAAAAGTTGCACTCAAACGGAAGCAATGAGAACACACTCAAGTGGTATTAAAATCAAGTTCTGGGATTCAGGGAGGGAGATGAAGTGTTCAAATCAATATTGGGTCATCCTGAGCTTGCATCAGTCAATTGTTAAATGTAACAGACTCTGTCCACATCCTGGAGAGCCAGAAATTGCCTCTTCAAAATATATGCACATCCTCTGCTCCCTGCCACTGGGAGGGAAAACACTGGTGTGTGCTTGTCAGCCAGTCCAGGCCTTGGCTCTCTGATGTCCAGAGCTGCCAAGAAGTGGCATGATGAACTTCAGGAGCAACGGTGCAACTGATGGAAAGCCTTAAGAAAAGACATCAGAAGCAAAATAATTAAGAAATAAAATGTTACCATTTTTAAGGGATCTAGGTTTCCCTTTAACAGGAGCAGAAAGATACAGTGCCAAGTTACTTGCCTTTCAAAGTCTGCCTTAAGTAGAGATATGAAAGTTGAGTGGGTTTGGTTGGGGTGGTTTTTTTGCACAGGCATGAAAGAAAACAAAGAACGAAGACACACGAGTCTTGCTGGAGCAGGTCTAGAGAAGGACAATGAAAGTAGTGAGGGGTCTGGAAAGTAAGCCTTATGAGGAGAAGTTGAGGGAGCTGGGGTTGTTCAGCCTAGAGAATAGGAAGCTGAGGGGAGACCTTATCGCTCTCTACAATCTCCTTTCAGGTAGAGGGTTGCTCTCTTCTCCTAAGTCACAGGTGATAAGACATGAGAAAATGACCTCAAGTTGCACCAGCGGTGGTTCAGATTGGATATCAGGAAAAGTTTTTCCACTGAAAGGATTATCAAGCATTGGAGTGGGCTGTCCAGGGAGGTGGTTGAGTCACCATAGCTGGAGGTATTCAAAAGATGGTTTGACATGGAGCTTAGTGACATGGTTTAGTGATGGGTTGTTGTTTTTTTACCAAAATTAGGTTGATGGTTGGACTAGATGATCTTAAAGGTTCCTTCCAAGCTAGACAATTCTTTGATTCTAAGTCTCAGCTCCCTCCCAAGGGGCAGTTCTGGTAACACACACTGTCCCTGCAGGCATTTCCTTTCTGTGTTTTGCTACATCGATCTTGTAGGTAAACATCACTGTGAAATAAAAACAATGGCTGTTAGTATTTCACTTGTTGGCAAATGGTATCAAACACTTCAATACGTCTGCTGGTGGCACAGACTGCAAATGTTTTAGGTCCTACTGATGGACAAGCCTACCAAACAGGAGGGAGAAACGACATTCTAACCTACCTGCTTCAAGCCAACAAACTTACTTGCTGTTGCAATGCTTGACGAAGAAAATTGTGAAATATGTCAGGCATTTTGATTGTACAGCAAACAATATCTGAAGTCCTTGGTTGCCTTCTGCTTGCGTACTGGTTTTAGCAAGTTAAAAACCAGCACCCGCAGCAAGTCTTTCACTCGCTCAATGTGGAAGGGAAGGGGGGAAAGGGACGACACACAGCAGCACAGGATGCCTGTCTCTAATCAGGTTGCAGGTAAGTTATTTCATTTTTGTGAAAGTATGTTCCTGTATAGAGATAATATAAAAAACCACTTTCAACTATTCTCTTAGCTATAGCACCACTGTTAAGAATGCAACTATCACATTTTAAGGGAAGATCATGAATCTAAAATAAAAATTTTAAGAAGTACAGACATCTGCCTTAAGCTTATTTATCAACAGCTAGTTTATTTATCAACCACCATATAAAAAAAAAAAAACAACCAAACCTCTCTATTTTCATAAGAGGAGGGAAGAAAGAAGATGGTGTTAGAATCAACAAAAAGAGTGATGGATTAAGAAGCAAGCATTAAGACATCTTAACAATCTGAAACATTGCTTTCTTTTAAATATAGCTTAATCTCTGCAAATACAAACATTTAGATAACCCTTTCACTTTAGCAAGTTATTTTATCATGAATGTGAGCAACATTTATGTCCTTAAAAATTAGACACAAAGGGGAGTCTTTCCCAAAAATAAGACTGGAGCTCCCACTGTTACAACTGCCAGAACTGATGCTTAAAATCCCTTCTCAAATCAGGAATTTCCACCACCACCCTCTTTCAAGAAAAGTCTGGGTTTACATGTCTTTTTTTTTTTTTTTTTTTTTTAAAAATAAATAAATCATAACTTTGCTCCGATTTTTTTTTCCCATGTTTTAACAGAGGTGTCAATNTTCTCAGAACATTTTGGCACCACGTGTATCTCTGAAGACATCTCCGTATAAGGAAATTTACTCAAACAATATTGGGAAAACACAGAACAGAGATAGCAGATAATAATTCCATCAAGGCTGAATTTGGCCCCATGATTCAGTTTGTGGTATTTTTAAGAAGTCCGTGTACTTAGTTTTTCCAGATGTTGATTTTAAGACACTTGTAAGCCAGCCTTTTAGGTAGAATTAATGACTGCCAAGAAAATGTTGTCTTCTGTAGTCTGGTACAGAGGAAAGAGGAACGGGCTACAAACACCTCATAGTGCCCCTAATTGTTCTACAAGAGCATCTCTCATGGGATGAGAGGTCTGTTAAAGTGGTCAAGAAGCAATACAGCACACATAACAGCATGGCATGTTTAATTAAAGTACTGAGGGCAGTACTGTATGTTCCCAAAATTTTCCAATAGAATTAGCAGTATGAGTACAGCAATGTTTTAAGTAGGTATTTGAGGTAAAACACAAACAGATGTTATACAAGCTTACCTAGGACACTGATCATTTTCAAAAGGAATCCTAATAAGTGAAATCCTAATAAATGAAAGAGCAAGGACAGTTTTTGGGTACTGCTAAGGCTTACCACTGGCTCTTTTGTGAAGTTTGTATTTTGCAGTTTCTTCAGTGCTACTGCATGCTGTGCTCACATTTGATCTTAATAGGCATCAAGCAGCAGGAAGACACAAGTCTTATTAGAATCACAAGTTGTATTTATCCTCCAGTTGCTTTAATGACTTTAGTCGCATAAATTAATTAGACTAAAATATTACTGAGCTTAAGTGTCACTAGACAGGACATTTCACACCACCAGGGCTGGTTAACACACTGAGGTGGGACAGGACAGCCTGGAAAAGGTGCTCTCAAGTTTAAGGGAATCACAAAAGGTTTTAGTTAGCTCCCTGCCTCTTAGCTAAAGTGCTTCAAAGGGGAAGCAAGCAGTACTGCCTTCTTGCCTTGCCAGGTTAGTACTCACTCACTAGTATTTTTTCCCCTTGATCCTTAGGACACAGTGGCAATTCAGAAAGCTTAGTGCATCCTCCCCTTCCTTAAAGCACCAGGTTATTGGAAAACAGCCAGCTTTCTTTAGCCAGCTTCCCCATCAGTTACCTGCAGGCCAGCAAGCTCCAGTGACGGTAGCACAGTGCAGGACACACTCCTCACCAGAGCGACCTCCTCCACAGACCAAGCCAGCACAACTGCTCCAGTTTCCTCCTGTGATACAGTATTTGTGAGCACTCTAGCTCCCACCTCCTACCCAGGAACCTACTCCTCTGCTCCAGGCAAAATCACACCCCACAGCTGTGACCACACAGACAGTAGTATATTTTCTTCATCTTCTCCTTCCCCACCCCAGGGCTGGTACTACCACCCACCCTAATTCAGAACCTTACTCCCCTCCCTCAAACCAGCCACACCACTCAACAAAGCCTTCTTCCTTCCCTTATACATCACCCTTTGGAGCTACCCCTAGCAAATTAACTTCCTGTACACAGTAATCTCTCCTGAACAAACTCCCCCTATCCTTCAGGGAAATCATCGTGCTCCTCCTCAGCTGAACCAGTTGATTAAACAAAGGCCCTTTATCAAGATCAGATGGGTAGGAACGAGACGATGATCCATCTCAGACATGGCTAGGGCTGAGGCCATGTGTAGGACTCGCCAGTCACCCCCTAACACATCTTCAGTCATCGAGGCTCAGCATGGCTCTGACACAGAGCGGAACACAGAAATCACAATGTGTATTTGATAGTTTTCCATTGAGCCACATTAATTCTATAGATTATGGTGGAATTACACAAGGGATAATTTAGGCTCAGGGAGTTTAATGGGACTACACATATGCTTACAATAATTCATGTGCAAGAATGTTTGTAAGATTATTGTCCATGTTTCCAAGAAAACAGACTTTGTCTCTTCAGAGCTTTTTTAACTTAGTTTCCAACTGAAGTCATCAGCACGTGTTTATGATATTACATATGGTTGCTGAAGAAGTTATTACAATGTCACAAAGAGGATTATGATTTCAGGTGGGGAATAATTCTCGTACAAATCCTCTTTCCATACAAACAGCTTTAGTAATAAGGAATGTAGAAAAATAGGGCAAAGATAAGAGATCTACACATAATGAGCCAGATTGCCCAGTGTGCTCCAGCTGCTTTGTACTGCACTGATGGGTTTAAATTTGCTTTGTGTTGTCAGAGTGATGCAAAACAGGACGTGTTTGTAACTACACTCGAATATTTCTTATTCAACCTTTTCCCGCAGGGTGTGAGCATATTACTGATCACAGAATAAATGGCAGCAACCACCCTGAGAGACTGGCAGCTTGCTTATCAGATGTTCAGTAACAGCGTAAAACCCCTGAATGGTATTTGTGCCCTGCTCAGATGAGGTAAAAATTAAAAATACTACATGATTTATTTGAGGATAATTTAAACCTGATTGTCCAGCACAAAAATATTATGCCTTATTTTTGTCTGTAACTAATCAGGACCATTTTATTTCAAAACTGATGAAACATATAATTTATGGAGCTGAGAAAAGCATACCAACTGCAAATGCCTGAAACTTCCCAAGCCACTGTGTTTTGTAGCAAAAATGATTGAGAGCATTAACAAATAAGGTCCTGATCCAACTTTACTTAAGTCAATGGAAACATTTCCAAGGACTTTGGAGGATATTGAATCTAGCTCTAAATCATACGTTCGCTGAGGTCATGAAAGATGCGTTTATCCCAACGTGAATGTCTGAAAACTAATGAACTTTCATGATGTTTACGTGAACCGCCATTTCCCTCACCCCATTCTTCAGTTTCCTGCTTCTCTTGCACAGTTTCCTTTTCCCAATGGGTAGTTCAGGCAGTTCTGCTTCCTTTAATTAGGAACAGCCCTGGCTGTTTTCGTTAGAAGCTGTGCAGCGGTGGAGTGGTTTAAGCTGAGCTGATCCACAGCACCGCAGTATAAAACAACCTCCTGGCTGCCCTGCAAGTCCCTTGAGACTGTTAGAGCCTGACAGGGCTCCCACCACAAGCTGTTTGCAAGAAGCCTGTTGGTTTCAACCGGAGCTAGGCCAGACACTTAGTCCTGAATTTTTGCTCTGAAATGGGAGCACAGACCAGTTATTTCTGAGGGGTGCCGAGTAGCTGGCTTGGTGGGCCACAGCCCCAGCAGCTAGTCTCACAGAGACTGCTGTCTGTACCTAACTAGTCCTATCGGTGGACCATCGTCTGATTATTATTTTCAAATTTGTTAAAATCTAAAGGCATTTGAAAGGTTTCTTTGTATGTCCAGTGTTCCAGTAACGCTGAAGGAAACACAGTGCGGTATTTTGGGGTCAGCACTTCACTCAATGAACCAAGTGTTGGATCTGCACTGGCGTTCCAGAGTGGCTTCAGTGTGGCTGCCAGCCGTGGCCCACTGCTCGCTGCCAGGAACCAACGCTCCCTGGGCTGGATCCGGTGTAATGCTGCTGGTATGCCCAGCATGCAGACCTCAGCCGTGCCCTGTGCTTTCCAGAGAGGAACCAGGACTGGCTGCAGAGCAGACTGGCTGCCCTCCCCAACCCGCCCCAACACAGCCCCGCGTTGGTTCAGTAGTGCCTTAAGGCAGCCAGGGAAGGAGTGCCCCGCACTGAAACCCATCGCTGGGATTCATGCCCGCAACACGGAGGAGAGGAACGATGAGCCCAAGCGGAGCCCGTCGTCCTGCTCCACCTTCATCTCACTGCAACCCCTTGGGAACTGTTTTGTCCTCCTCGCCTTTTCACCACCTCCCAGCGTTTTGCAGTTTCCTGTGATTCTGAAACCTCGCAAAGTAACTTCAAAGGCAGCCCGAGCCGTCACGCAGGGCGGGGCAGCCGTTCGGGTGAGAAGCCGGGGCCTTTCCTAGCAGCCCGACGGCCACCCCCTCCGGCCGCGCCTCTCCCAAGGGGACCGGCGGAGCCCCCACTCTCGCACCGGCCGGGAAGGGCC
>VZRU01003695.1:40729-114930 GCA_013398155.1 Pedionomus torquatus
ACGTGATGCGGGGCTCCCGCGGGCGGGATGCTCCTGCCGGGACAGCGCTGCCCCCTGCGGTCGCTGCCGCCTCGGGGACCGGAGCGTTGCCAGCGCCGGGCGGACCCGCCCTGCACCTGCCCGCGCCGGCAGCCCCGGCGCCGTCNCCCGCACAGACGGCGCATTGTCTGAGCGGCCCCGCCCCGCCCCGCCCGGCGGGGGCACACAAAGGCGCCGCGGGGGCTGCGGGGTCCCCGGTCCGGCCGGGCTGGGCTCGGCCCGGAGGGGCCTTCCCCTCCCCGCTGCGAGCGCCTCCGGGCAGGGAGGGCGCCGGGCGGCCGCTGTCGCGACGGCCGGTTGTCACCGCGCCCGCTGCTTGGGTTTAAAACGGTCACCAGAAGTCAGCGCTGACAGCGGCCGGGGCTCCGGGGCGGCGAGGCGTGCGCCTGCTTTGTTTCACTGAGCTCGCTTTCACTCGCTCCTCCTTGGTTTTTCTCCCGTTCTGGGGCGCAAAAAACTCTTGCGGTAGCGTCCTGTTCCGCGGGCAGCGGACAGTTTACCTGGGAAGAGGAAAAATCCTTCGCAATAAAAATTACACTGGTAAACGGCCAGGGGTAAGCTGGTGCTCTGCGCCTTTCTTCACCGGCTGAAATTCTAAATGTGGTATTTAATAACTGGTTATTCCACACCCGTTTCAGGCTTCAGCAAATCTTCAAATCCTGTTTTACTTGCGGCTGAGTAGAAAGAAAGTAGTAGAAAGTAGAAAGGGGAGGAGGGAGAGAAGTAGCTCACTTCAAACACTCTAATTTATGCAGAAAGCCTAAGGTAACTGTTGGAAACTTCACAAAACATACTATTCCCCCTGTTATTGACTTTTCTCAGGTTGGTCGTGGGGTTCTGCTGCAAAGTTTGATGGCATCGCACAACCAGATGTCTTCCAGAGCAGTTGCTTCCAACATCTAAACTTAGTGGTTTTATCTATAAAATGTGTCTGCCATTACTATCTAAGAAAAGACAGTAAAGCACACATTGTGTATTCTTGCATTTGAATTAAGAAAAAGTAAATGCTCTTCTACTTTAAAAATTACTGATAGAATCATGTAAGCTTAAGTGATCCCTTTATGGGAACAAGATGGGAAGAAGTTCTTTGTTCATTCTTTCAGTGTCTTATTGTCATGAGCTTCCTTAGGGCCTCCTGAGAGGAACCGCTCCAAGCTCCAGCCTTAACAGAGGGTTTGAAACTGGTGCATTGCGTGCCTGTATGCAAAGGGCCTTCTACTTTACCACGCTGTTATTTCACTCACTTTCTCAGCTTTCTTCAATGCAAATATTGCAGAGGGGTGGGGGTTCTGTGGCAGCTTTGTTTTACTTTTATGCAGGCTTCTGCTGCAGTCCTTGGAAATGTCAATGCAGCAGTGCCATAAAAAATTATTCAAATAAGCTAGAGGCAAATGAACTCATTGCCTTTAAAAAAAAAAAAACAGCAAACAAAAATCCCAACAAAAACAACTCCAGCAAAAGGTACAGCTTTGAACTTTGAAATTGTTGCTTGTACTGTAAGCAATTATGTTATAGACAGATACATTGTGTACCTCCAGTCTTGCATGGGTCTGTGCATTAGACGTGTTTCTGTTTCTCTGTATAATTCTAGAGGATCGGAGAATGACTTCTCTGTAGAGATCAGAAATTCTTTTTTCCAGATCCTTCTGTCCCATACAGATTTGAAGAACAAGATCTAGATTCCAGCTTTTGGTGGATCATTTTTTGGTACTGATCTTAGTCACGCTTTCCAAAACACTGACCTTTGTGCAAACTATTGTGTTATTTAATTATTTCTTTTTAATGTGGTGGTGGTGTAATGTTTGTAAGTAGCTGTGGCACCTCCCTGCTTGAACGTGGTGAATGTCAGATATGCTTGTTTGAAATTTTCAGTGCTAATCCCCAAGCAGTGTTTTTCTGCAGAAAACAGATGTGGTGATAGCTGTGCTGCCTGAGGGCCCAGCTGTGCTGGGCAGAAGACTCTCTCAGTTTTGGGTTTTAGTCTTTATTTTCTCATTTGGCATTGTATTAGCGCTCAGAGAGACCTTTTGTTGGCTAGGGTATTCAGACAAATGAATGTAACATCTGATGCTTTATAAGAATTTCGTTTAATTGGTGTTCAAGATTCCATCTCTAAGCTTAAAAACTTTTAGTTTGGTGTTTAGGGTTTTTCTTTTCTTTCTCTCTCTTTTTTTTTTTTTTNTACTGGTTCCCAGCTGTAAGGAAACTTGTCTGCATGAGAAATGTGTAGGTAGTCAAACTAGTCTTATACCTTGAAGCTGATTCCCTGTTTACTTAAGATCACAGAAGATATTTGATCCAAAACAAATATTCAGTGAGGAGCCCTTTAAGCTGATTGAAATGGATAGCATCTTCTGCGGGCAATAAATAATTTTCTTATAAGCAATGGCAGAGTTTCTACGCTATTATCTGATGTCAGCATAGCTTGAGATGGTGATAGAATTAGACAAAGCTGCAAACTAATGTTTCTGATTTTCAACTGAGGTAGGCAAGAAATCAGCAGAAGCTTTCACTCCATCGTTTTGCTGCATAAGGACCGATCAGGAATGCCGGGCAGGAGGAGATGTTCCAGTTCATTCAGCTGCTTCCTAGTGACTCCGCCCTTCCCATGGAAATGGTATTTGCATTAGGCAGGCATTTATCTTCTCTCTCCCCTCATGTTTGATCCACTGCCAGTTTCATCTCCATGTGAATGGAAGGATGGGCAGAAATATGGTCTGTATAAACTTTGCATAGTGTTTGGCTATCCTGTGCCTTTGCTCTGGTCTCTGGCCTTCCTTCCAAGCCATCTCTCTGCAAGGAAGCTGGCACTGGTCAGTGCCATAAGTGAGGTGAGTGAGTCTGTCCCTGCAGCTGCCACCCTGAAAGGTCAAGCACTAGAGATACTTTTGCAAGCGTGCAGGAGGGCAGTGGTACCTCCTGGTTTCCCTCTTGAGGGCAAGTACAGATTAATGAAAAAGAATTGAAGTTTGTGGTGAATAACATGAACCAGTCCCAGGTGTGATTGTGTCTCCCTCCTGAAACTGCGGAGGACAGAATTCTCATACCGTATTTCACTTACTGCAGGTCAAATAAACAGATTTAATTGCTTTCTACAGATATTACTCTTTTATGAATATTTTTAACTGGGAAGCAGATTCAAATCATTAACTTTCACATTTTTGAATTAGTAATTTAAGAGCTAGATGATGTTTTCGCTTTCTATAGATGGAGAGTTATAAAGGCAACGAGAACTTACATTTTGAGAGCACTGGTGGAGATAGTTTCTGATAAACACAGGCTTGTAGGGGTTAGAAGGGACCTTCAGAGATCATCTAGCCCAGCCTCCTGCCAAAGCAGGTTCACAGAGCAGAATGACAGGAACACATCCAGGTAGGTTTTGAGTATCTGCAGAGAAGGGGACTCCACAACCTCTCTGGGCAGCCTTTTCCAGTGCTCTGTCACCCTCAAACTAAAGAAGTTTTTCCTCATGTTAAGAAACTTCTGTGTTCCAGTGTGTGCCTGTTGCCTCTTGTCCTGTCTCTAGGCACCACTGAAAAGAGCCTGACTCCATCTACTTAACACTCACCCTCTAGATATTTATAAGTATTGATAAGATTCCCTCTCAGTCTGGTCATGTTCTTGTTAATGCACTCCAGGAGACCATTGGCTTTCTTGGTCACAAGGACACATTGCTGGCTCATGATCAACTTCTTGTCCACCAGGACTCCCAGGTCTCTCTCTACAGAGCTGCTTTCCAGTAGGTCAGACCCTAACCTGTACTGGTGCCTGCTGTTATTCCTCCCCAGGTGTAGGACCCTGCACTTGACCTTGTTGAATTTCATCAGGTTCCTCTCCGCCCAAGTCTCTTGCTTGTCCAGGTCACACTGTATGGCAGCACAGTCCTTTGGTGTGTCAGCCACTCCTCCCAGTTTTGTATCATCAGCAAATTTGCTGAGGGTACACTCTGTCCCCTCAGCGAGGTTGTTGATGGACTTATTGAACAAGACCAGACCCAGTACTATCCCCTGGGGAACACTGCTAGTTACAGGCCTCCAACTGGACTCTGCACCATGTATCACAACCCTCTGAGCTCTGTCTTTCAGCCAGTTTTCAATCCATCTTACTGTCCACTCATCTAACCCACATTACAAGAGGATGTTATGCGAGGCAGTGCTGAAATCAAGGCAGACAACATCCACTGCTCTCCCCTTGTCTACCCAGCTAGTCATTCTATTGTTGGAGGCTGTCAGTTTGGTCAAGCATGATTTCCCCTTGGTGAATCCATGCTGACTGCACCCAATGACACTTTTTTTTATTCTGCATGATTAGAGATGACATCCAGAGCGAACTGTTCCATAACCTTTTGAGAGATGGAGGTGAGACTGGCCTGTAGTTTCCTGGATCCTCTTCCTCGCCCTTTTTGAAGACTGGTGTGACATTGGCTTTCCTCCAGTCCTCAGGCACTTCTGTTCTCTGTGACTTTTTCAAAGATGATGAAGAGATGCTGCGTTATAATATCTGCCAGTTCCCTCAGCACATGTGTGTGCATCCCGTCAGGGCCCATGGATTTGTGGTGTCGGGTTTGNGCTCCACCTTTTTCTTGTTTTGCTCCTTACCTTAGTTCACACCGATAAGGTGTCCAGTCTCTGTTATGGATCTCGTTTCCTCATTCCTACAAAGAAAGAATGGAATTTGTGTACTGGTTCCCAGCTGTAAGGAAACTTGTCTGCATGAGAAATGTGTAGGTAGTCAAACTAGTCTTATACCTTGAAGCTGATTCCCTGTTTACTTAAGATCACAGAAGATATTTGATCCAAAACAAATATTCAGTGAGGAGCCCTTTAAGCTGATTGAAATGGATAGCATCTTCTGCAGGCAATAAATAATTTTCTTATAAGCAATGGCAGAGTTTCTACGCTATTATCTGATGTCAGCATAGCTTGAGATGGTGATAGAATTAGACAAAGCTGCAAACTAATGTTTCTGATTTTCAACTGAGGTAGGCAAGAAATCAGCAGAAGCTTTCACTCCATCGTTTTGCTGCATAAGGACCGATCAGGAATGCCGGGCAGGAGGAGATGTTCCAGTTCATTCAGCTGCTTCCTAGTGACTCCGCCCTTCCCATGGAAATGGTATTTGCATTAGGCAGGCATTTATCTTCTCTCTCCCCTCATGTTTGATCCACTGCCAGTTTCATCTCCATGTGAAAGGAAGGATGGGCAGAAATATGGTCTGTATAAACTTTGCATAGTGTTTGGCTATCCTGTGCCTTTGCTCTGGTCTCTGGCCTTCCTTCCAAGCCATCTCTCTGCAAGGAAGCTGGCACTGGTCAGTGCCATAAGTGAGGTGAGTGAGTCTGTCCCTGCAGCTGCCACCCTGAAAGGTCAAGCACTAGAGATACTTTTGCAAGCGTGCAGGAGGGCAGTGGTACCTCCTGGTTTCCCTCTTGAGGGCAAGTACAGATTAATGAAAAAGAATTGAAGTTTGTGGTGAATAACATGAACCAGTCCCAGGTGTGATTGTGTCTCCCTCCTGAAACTGCGGAGGACAGAATTCTCATACCGTATTTCACTTACTGCAGGTCAAATAAACAGATTTAATTGCTTTCTACAGATATTACTCTTTTATGAATATTTTTAACTGGGAAGCAGATTCAAATCATTAACTTTCACATTTTTGAATTAGTAATTTAAGAGCTAGATGATGTTTTCGCTTTCTATAGATGGAGAGTTATAAAGGCAACGAGAACTTACATTTTGAGAGCACTGGTGGAGATAGTTTCTGATAAACACAGGCTTGTAGGGGTTAGAAGGGACCTTCAGAGATCATCTAGCCCAGCCTCCTGCCAAAGCAGGTTCACAGAGCAGAATGACAGGAACACATCCAGGTAGGTTTTGAGTATCTGCAGAGAAGGGGACTCCACAACCTCTCTGGGCAGCCTTTTCCAGTGCTCTGTCACCCTCAAACTAAAGAAGTTTTTCCTCATGTTAAGAAACTTCTGTGTTCCAGTGTGTGCCTGTTGCCTCTTGTCCTGTCTCTAGGCACCACTGAAAAGAGCCTGACTCCATCTACTTAACACTCACCCTCTAGATATTTATAAGTATTGATAAGATTCCCTCTCAGTCTGGTCATGTTCTTGTTAATGCACTCCAGGAGACCATTGGCTTTCTTGGTCACAAGGACACATTGCTGGCTCATGATCAACTTCTTGTCCACCAGGACTCCCAGGTCTCTCTCTANAAGAAACTTCTGTGTTCCAGTGTGTGCCTGTTGCCTCTTGTCCTGTCTCTAGGCACCACTGAAAAGAGCCTGACTCCATCTACTTAACACTCACCCTCTAGATATTTATAAGTATTGATAAGATTCCCTCTCAGTCTGCTCATGTTCTTGTTAATGCCCTCCAGGAGACCATTGGCTTTCTTGGTCACAAGGACACATTGCTGGCTCATGATCAACTTCTTGTCCACCAGGACTCCCAGGTCTCTCTCTACAGAGCTGCTTTCCAGTAGGTCAGACCCTAACCTGTACTGGTGCCTGCTGTTATTCCTCCCCAGGTGTAGGACCCTGCACTTGACCTTGTTGAATTTCATCAGGTTCCTCTCCGCCCAAGTCTCTTGCTTGTCCAGGTCACACTGTATGGCAGCACAGTCCTTTGGTGTGTCAGCCACTCCTCCCAGTTTTGTATCATCAGCAAATTTGCTGAGGGTACACTCTGTCCCCTCAGCGAGGTTGTTGATGGACTTATTGAACAAGACCAGACCCAGTACTATCCCCTGGGGAACACTGCTAGTTACAGGCCTCCAACTGGACTCTGCACCATGTATCACAACCCTCTGAGCTCTGTCTTTCAGCCAGTTTTCAATCCATCTTACTGTCCACTCATCTAACCCACATTACAAGAGGATGTTATGCGAGGCAGTGCTGAAATCAAGGCAGACAACATCCACTGCTCTCCCCTTGTCTACCCAGCTAGTCATTCTATTGTTGGAGGCTGTCAGTTTGGTCAAGCATGATTTCCCCTTGGTGAATCCATGCTGACTGCACCCAATGACACTTTTTTTTATTCTGCATGTTTAGAGATGACATCCAGAGTGAGCTGTTCCATAACCTTTTGAGAGATGGAGGTGAGACTGGCCTGTAGTTTCCTGGATCCTCTTCCTCGCCCTTTTTGAAGACTGGTGTGACATTGGCTTTCCTCCAGTCCTCAGGCACTTCTGTTCTCTGTGACTTTTTCAAAGATGATGAAGAGATGCTGCGTTATAATATCTGCCAGTTCCCTCAGCACATGTGTGTGCATCCCGTCAGGGCCCATGGATTTGTGGTGTCGGGTTTGCCTAAACAGTCTCTTAACCCAGTCCTCTGCAATTGAGGGAGGGTCTTTCTTACTCCACACTCCCTCTCTTATCTCCAAGGTCTGGGATTTCTGAGGGCTGGCCTTAGCAGTAAAGACTGAAGCAAAGGCTGCATTCAGTAGCTCCACCTTCTCTGCGTCCCCTGTCACCAGGGCACCCTCCTCATTCAGCAGCAGGCCCACATTTTCCCTAGTGTTCTTTTTGCTGCTGATGTACTTGAAGGAGCCCTTCTTATCATCCTTGACTGATCTCTGATCCTATCATCCTTGATAGGATCTCTGTATTCCCATTCTCTTGCATTCAGGTGTCTATGTAGTTTTCAAAGAAGCAGTATCTTTAACAAATTCTGAATTAAATTCAGGTGTCTAATTTAAAATTGTATTGGCCCGTGTGACCTTTTCCATGATACAAATTTTTGGTTTGTTGTGTGGAGAATAAGTTAAAAATCTGGTATTTTGGTGCTGTCAGAAATACCGTAAAGGGAATTTCAGAGGAAATAGCAGAAGGATTTTACAAGATCAAGCATTGAACTTCAGTTTGCTCCAATTAGTTCACGGTTTCTGGTAGTCGATCACAGCTCTTGAAGTTAACATGTGCTAGCTAAATACCAGTTTCAGTGTGCATAACACTGAAACTTTTCTCTTTGTCCAGTTTCTTTATTTTTTCCAAAAAACTGTGAATTTTTTTCCAGCTGGATCCAGGCTTTAGTAACAGATGTGCAGTTCAAATTAACAACTTCATAACTTTGTCTTCTGTATTTATTGTCTTGCAGAAATCTCTCAGTGTGTTAATTTTCAAGCATCTTATTTTTTAATAGCTGTCCCTAAACCTCCTTTATAATTGTAAACACAGAGACTAATGAAATACTGAGTGAAAACTTCTGCTATAGGTTTAGTCAAGAAATCTGTCAACCAGACACACAGAATGTATTCAATATAAGAGAATAGTACTTAATGGCACAGTTTTGATAACTGAGTGAACAGCAAAACTGTCCACAAAATATAAATATGGCAGTGGNCCTGACTCCATCTACTTAACACTCACCCTCTAGATATTTATAAGTATTGATAAGATTCCCTCTCAGTCTGGTCATGTTCTTGTTAATGCACTCCAGGAGACCATTGGCTTTCTTGGTCACAAGGACACATTGCTGGCTCATGATCAACTTCTTGTCCACCAGGACTCCCAGGTCTCTCTCTACAGAGCTGCTTTCCAGTAGGTCAGACCCTAACCTGTACTGGTGCCTGCTGTTATTCCTCCCCAGGTGTAGGACCCTGCACTTGACCTTGTTGAATTTCATCAGGTTCCTCTCCGCCCAAGTCTCTTGCTTGTCCAGGTCACACTGTATGGCAGCACAGTCCTTTGGTGTGTCAGCCACTCCTCCCAGTTTTGTATCATCAGCAAATTTGCTGAGGGTACACTCTGTCCCCTCAGCGAGGTTGTTGATGGACTTATTGAACAAGACCAGACCCAGTACTATCCCCTGGGGAACACTGCTAGTTACAGGCCTCCAACTGGACTCTGCACCATGTATCACAACCCTCTGAGCTCTGTCTTTCAGCCAGTTTTCAATCCATCTTACTGTCCACTCATCTAACCCACATTACAAGAGGATGTTATGCGAGGCAGTGCTGAAATCAAGGCAGACAACATCCACTGCTCTCCCCTTGTCTACCCAGCTAGTCATTCTATTGTTGGAGGCTGTCAGTTTGGTCAAGCATGATTTCCCCTTGGTGAATCCATGCTGACTGCACCCAATGACACTTTTTTTTATTCTGCATGTTTAGAGATGACATCCAGAGTGAGCTGTTCCATAACCTTTTGAGAGATGGAGGTGAGACTGGCCTGTAGTTTCCTGGATCCTCTTCCTCGCCCTTTATGAAGACTGGTGTGACATTGGCTTTCCTCCAGTCCTCAGGCACTTCTGTTCTCTGTGACTTTTTCAAAGATGATGAAGAGATGCTGCGTTATAATATCTGCCAGTTCCCTCAGCACATGTGTGTGCATCCCGTCAGGGCCCATGGATTTGTGGTGTCGGGTTTGCCTAAACAGTCTCTTAACCCAGTCCTCTGCAATTGAGGGAGGGTCTTTCTTACTCCACACTCCCTCTCTTATCTCCAAGGTCTGGGATTTCTGAGGGCTGGCCTTAGCAGTAAAGACTGAAGCAAAGGCTGCATTCAGTAGCTCCACCTTCTCTGCGTCCCCTGTCACCAGGGCACCCTCCTCATTCAGCAGCAGGCCCACATTTTCCCTAGTGTTCTTTTTGCTGCTGATGTACTTGAAGGAGCCCTTCTTATCATCCTTGACTGATCTCTGATCCTATCATCCTTGATAGGATCTCTGTATTCCCATTCTCTTGCATTCAGGTGTCTATGTAGTTTTCAAAGAAGCAGTATCTTTAACAAATTCTGAATTAAATTCAGGTGTCTAATTTAAAATTGTATTGGCCCGTGTGACCTTTTCCATGATACAAATTTTTGGTTTGTTGTGTGGAGAATAAGTTAAAAATCTGGTATTTTGGTGCTGTCAGAAATACCGTAAAGGGAATTTCAGAGGAAATAGCAGAAGGATTTTACAAGATCAAGCATTGAACTTCAGTTTGCTCCAATTAGTTCACGGTTTCTGGTAGTCGATCACAGCTCTTGAAGTTAACATGTGCTAGCTAAATACCAGTTTCAGTGTGCATAACACTGAAACTTTTCTCTTTGTCCAGTTTCTTTATTTTTTCCAAAAAACTGTGAATTTTTTTCCAGCTGGATCCAGGCTTTAGTAACAGATGTGCAGTTCAAATTAACAACTTCATAACTTTGTCTTCTGTATTTATTGTCTTGCAGAAATCTCTCAGTGTGTTAATTTTCAAGCATCTTATTTTTTAATAGCTGTCCCTAAACCTCCTTTATAATTGTAAACACAGAGACTAATGAAATACTGAGTGAAAACTTCTGCTATAGGTTTAGTCAAGAAATCTGTCAACCAGACACACAGAATGTATTCAATATAAGAGAATAGTACTTAATGGCACAGTTTTGATAACTGAGTGAACAGCAAAACTGTCCACAAAATATAAATATGGCAGTGGGTTAATTCCATAGCTAAACTTAGAGTTAATCAATGTTTGGCACAATAACAATGTGTATTGCTTGAAACATATTAGTGGTATAAACAAGGAAAGCTTGCATTTTGTCAGTTAGTCTTGATGAAGCTTTTTTTAATGTATCAGCAACCACATGATGAGAATCCTCAAATCTATTTACAGTATCTGTGCTGCTTTCTTCTTTCTTATGCTTAGTTTTACCTTGACTGACAGTATTAAATTTCAGTAACTTGGTTTCAACTATATGTCCTAGAAAACGGTCCTGCTGCATGCTTCCCTCCACTTCTGAATCACTCTGCTTCCGAGAACGCATTTGCCACCTTAATTCCCAAAACATGAGTTTAGTCTTTTGCTGGGAATTCTGCAGGGGATTTTTTTTCTTTTCCTAAAGAAACCTAGTGAAACACTAGCTTTGTTAAGCTGTAGTAACCTATTAATTTGTATTTTAGTGTAAGATCCTGTGTATGAACAGTTCTTGTATTGATCGAGAAGTGGTATTAATGCAGTAGTTTAACCAAAACATGTAGCTATTGATTATGAGTTTTTTTCAAAGGAGGAAGGTATATCAGCAGTGGAGAATCTTAACTGCAGTGTCTCTATTCATCTTCGTCTTCTACTGTCTACCTCAGCGTTCTGTCTGTCTTGATGTGTCTAACTTTCCCATTTCACTGTTACTGTCTCAGGACAGGTCTACTCTCCTGAGCACGTATCGGGTATAAGTTTCCAGTTCTGTGACTACTTCAATAGAAGCATTAATACTACAGTAGTAATAACTAGACCTAACAACTGGTACAAACTGATGGTGATAAAACCTGTGTGGTGTTGACAGTTCATACCTATGATGCATATCTTTTTGTGATAGAGCAAAAGCAAGTAATTTGCCATGGAAATACTTCCCTTGCCAGCAACTTGGATGTTAGCACCATGTGCTGAAAGCCTTTTGTGTTTGTCACCCAAGCACTACCCATTCTGCACACTTTCCCAAGCCCACGAACAAGATGACCTGCGTTGGGGAGACCTCGCACAACAACAGTAGATAGACATCCCCCATGTCCAGTTTCACTAGTTGGTAGCCCCCTGAGTAGGTGAGATGAAACAAACCGGTGAAAGTGGCTACCGTAGTGACATTCAGCAGGTTTGCTGTAAACCACTATCTACAGGAGTGAATGTATTTTTCTCAATGGTTTAAATCCCCAATAAGCCTTGACATGCCATTGCCAAGTTGACAGTTGTCTTTTGGAGTCCTTATGTGTCTCATGACTGTCTCTTGGAAGGACGCACAGCCATTCCTAAGATGTGAGACATGTATTGCTGCCCTGTGTTAAGCCCTGTGCAAGAGATGTAATTTCCAATTCTGTCTCTCAGTTTACACAATTTATTTTTTTTTCTGGGAGGAAGGTGATGAATGGCATGGTGTAATCAGGATCAGCTGCGGCTGCCTTGCAAACATCAAAGCAGAGGTGGAGCACCAGGCCAGGCTGCTCCTTTGTGTGTCTGAGGACAGGTAGAAAAGACTGGTGCCTAAGTACATTAAGAGTGGGCATATTTGCTTTGTTTATTTTATTTTTTGGTTTAATTTTTGGTGGTTTTTTTTGTTTTTTTTTTTAACCTTAGGAAGCTTGCTGTGGCTGCACTTCCAAATTTAAAGCACTTTCGTGAATCTGTAAAATATATTACAAATACCTAATTTCTGGTGGATTTATAAACTTTTAGTCAAACTTTTACTGGTGACAGAAAAAAACGTAAAACTTGCTGAGGTTAATGTGTAAGGGTGTGGAGTAAGTATCAAGTCTTACATCCTTTATGTGCAAGCTCACAGTGTACCTCCAATGGCCAGGACACCTCTGAAGAAAGCAAATAGACTTTGATAGAGTCAAGATGATTAAATAGGATTGGTAGTCTTGGAAAATAAAAATTTTGATTGGCATCACAGTAATGCTGGCTCGTTTAAAATGTACAAACAAATTTGCTTTTTGTGTGGTTTTGGAGTTAGACTTAGTTTAGAGAAGAATACCTGTTGTATTCCTGTTGCTGAGCAAATGCCTTTTAAAGGTAGATAGATGCATGCATGCATTATTTTGGGATAATGATACATCTATTTTTTTTCTCAACTTTTTTTTTTTTTGGGGGGGGGCATCAGAGCATTAATTTGGAGGCTTTTTCTTGCCTCCAAATAATTTATAATTTGCCTTGGAGAATAAAGGGTGGAAACTTCTTTGTACTCAGAATTGTTAGCTTCTGTAGCTATATAACACCGTACGCTGTGCATCTGACATCCTTTTAAGGCAAACTTTGTAGAGATTCCCATTCCCTATGGAACTGTTCAGGAAAGGCCTTCAGTAAAAACGGGCTCGAGGCCAGGACACGTAGGGCAATTTGAAACAGATTTTTTCTAAGTGAGATCATGTGAAAATCCCTCTATTTTTCTCTAAGAGGGACTCTTTTACTTAAAAATGCTTTTTATAAGTGTCTGATTCTAAACAACTGTTAAATTGTACAGCTATGCTCAGCAGCAAATGCTCTCTTTTGGGTAAATATTTTTTGTTTTGCAGAAATGCCTCAGAGTAATTAACGTTGTTGCTTCTATTTAGTGGGATTGAATTACAGGGTTTTTCTTGGATACAATTTTGACTTTCTTCAGGTGGGTGGTTCTATGTTTGGGTGGCTTTTTTTGTTTTGTTTCTTGGTTTTTTGTTGTTTTTTTTTTTACGTCAAAAAAAAACCCCAACCCCTAAACAAATCCTTTTTTTTTTTTTTTCCCCACTCATTTTGTTTTTCTTCTTTTGCCCCCCCCCTCCTTAAACTAGTGCAGAGTTTAGTAGATATTAGAAGAGGAGTTAATTAGGCTTCTTGTTGCTTGTGTAAAACCATCTCTTACCTAAAGCAGATACAATTCTGGATGTATAAATAACAAGGATTTAAAGGCGTTAGTCATGCTGGAGGAGCTGGCAGTAAGAGAAGACCATTACATCGAGGCATGAAGTGCTGCTGCTGTCACAGCTACGGTCCAGTGCCCTGTTTGGACTCTACCCAAGCTGCTGTACCCAGCTCCAGAGGCTGGGCCAAGTGTGCTTTAAGCCTTGGGAGTCTGAACTTGTTCTGCTTACTGATCCTTGCTGGCTCCTGGAAACTGGCCTTCGACTAAGAAGCCTTTGCTGCTTCCCTTCCAAGTCTTGGCCGGGGTTTCTGGGATCTAAACAGGGTTTTTCTTGAGGACTTTGTTTAGGCAGACATCAATTGGGTTACAGAATAATCCTTAAGAGGTATGGGGAAGTGAAACTGTATGTGGCTTGTGCGTATACCCTGCAGGAACTGAACACCAGGTCTTTTTCTAGGTGTAGGAAAAAACAACATATTCCTGTACTTTCTTGCTGTTTTGAAATACTTTCATGAAGGTGGGATCTGATCTGCCGCAAGTCCTACCTGGCTGAATTATAGATGGTAGGAAGGTAAGTTTAGAATGCCTGCTTTACACATTTGGACCATGGCTCTTCCCAGATTAAAACCAGACATTACTATTATAGGACCTTTACTTTGCTTTCCTGCTGAGAAGGCTCTCCTGTTGTATCGCTTTTCTGTTGATATTTCCACTTCTACAGACTCTTTACTTATAGACAGCATTATCTTAGCATCTGGTTTTGCTTGAATAAGAGTAATTTAATTGAAAAGTAGTTTTGTGTCCTTAATCAATTGACTAAATGTTAGAAATCTTCCAAACATACACATATTGGGGAAGGCATTTGGTTGTAGCTGGCTTTCATGAACATCTGACTCTTGCCTCACTGCTAATGTAAGCCCCACCAGAACATTTCCCTCCTGCGTTGAGCAGGAGTTGGAGCCAAGGCTGGTACGCAACAAA
Organism: Pedionomus torquatus; assembly: GCA_013398155.1. NCBI lineage: Eukaryota > Metazoa > Chordata > Aves > Charadriiformes > Pedionomidae > Pedionomus > Pedionomus torquatus. The sequence continues at coordinate 55,056 of VZRU01003695.1, forward strand.
TGGAAGAAAGGGCTGGAATGGGACCCACATCGCAGCTCCTGTGGAGATTCACACCACCTGACCAGCCTGAGCTGCCACTGCTTTGGTGAATTTTATAGCATTGCGTGGCATCAAGTTGAAGTCACATTATGTATCCTATCTGAAAGTCAGTACAGTGTTAAGTCAATGAAGCATATGTGAATCAGGTGCGTACCTAGTATTCCAAGACTAAATGTTCTTTGTTTATTTTTGCAAGAAGCCGTCCCCTTACTTTGCTGACATTGTTGTATTAATCACACCCAAATAAAAGTAAAAAGTACAAGTAGCTTTCTAAGAAAATAAAGACTCTTTACTCTGGTCTGTCTTGATAGTGTCCTTTATCATGAATAAATGATGGTATGAAAATGTTTGTGATATGGAAAGGTACTTCTATTTGAAATAATCTTGCAGGTTTTATTAAAAAGAGATAACAAAAAAGCTGTGAGACTAAATATGAGAGATAAAGTACTAGTCCTTGGATCAACAGAAAATAATTGGAACAAAACATAACTAATCAAGTTAAGAGTTCAGTCAGGGCATCCAAGCATTTTGTTCTATGGAAGAATAATGGAACCTTAAATACTTTAGGATTGGGACCTCTCTCACATCATTTCCAACACTGTACTGCCCACACTTACTGCTGCTTGTGTATTTCAAACTTACAGTGAATTCAGGTGTGCAGCATAACAAGACTACAACTTCTCTTGTGGTATCAGAGTTTTGCATGCAGTGTGAGTTGCCCACTACCCACCTGTAGCAGTGCTGACTGTTTTTCCTGCTTGTGCTTATTGCTAAGAAAATGCTGTTTTGGAAGTTACTACAGGGTGTTCAACCAGAATCTTTTGCTTAGGAATATGACTGTCCTTCCTGCTTGGGTAGCAGAAGTAGATTGTGTTGCATTCTTTGTGCTGAATTCATTCTTCCAATTTTTTTTTGGTGGTGATAAAGCAAAACAATAGTATGAAGCAGCTGGTAGGCAAGATATTCTAAAGCTTGGGGTGTAAAATCTGCTTTTCTTGTGCCTCTGATCAAAAACTAGATACAGGGAAAATTACCTCAACCAAAAAAATGTGCTGTGTGACTTCAAATATTTTGATCTGCTACCGGTATGAAAGGTAAATCAAGGCTAAGGTACTTCTCAAGGAATCATGTCTTTAACCTAAATGACAGAAAACACAGATTGAATCATTTTGTGCTAGGATGAAGTGATGATAAAAAAGAGGAAAAATCTGTGTTTTCCTTTCGAATACTTATCACAGACATCTCAGCCTGTTCAGTTAATGTGAGTTCATGGAATTAAATTGGAGCAGGCTGACAGGTCACCAAATGTGATCAGAGCAGTTGGTGAGAGATACTGGCCACTATTAACTGGGAAATACCTGTTACCTTGGGACCTGCCATGTCATCTGGTTCCTTTTTCAGTGAAGCCTTTGCCTGCGATCCCAAGCAGCAGTGAGCAGTCGTGTCTGAGTTTGTTGGGTGGAGACAAATGCAACGTGGAAGTAGCAGACTCTTGAGGTTTACCTTTGAAAAAAGGTGCAGAGAAAAGGCTGCCTTCGCTAGAGAGGCAGAGGGAAATGTGGGTTTAGAGTAACATTTACTAAAACTTGGATTGACAAACTTCAGTTTTCTTTAGCTAACTCTTTTGAGAGGTATGTTTGAGTTACAGCAGCAAGCAACGAATTAGTAAAACGCAATTCCTCCACTGCTGGTAAGTGAGGAGGGTTTGAATTAAAAAAAAAAGGTGCAGAGGGAGATCAGATCAATCAGATTTTGTCATCCTGTTCAGAAGTTTAATTTGGAGGACTTGGCAAGACATTTAGCCTCAGGGATGGGCTACAGAGTCACAATACAGTGTCCTTGTAACATGACATTTTAAAAGCTGTTTTATTCAGGGAGAAAGATAAGTAAACTTGAAAGAATACATAATTTCCTGGACAGCTGAAGTAACAATAGGTTAGCAAAGTACTCTAGAAAAGATACAATGATCATAGATGTTACTATTCCTATTTGCAGGCTCCTCTGGCCTTTGTAACTGCTAGAAGAGTAGCTCTCAGAAGTCATCTCAGGAGACGCTTGCTGGCTTAATACTAGGAAAACTAGGAGTTTTATACTGTTTATGCACCAGATCGTTCTGTTAGAATTTTTTTGTTGGAATTTTTTTTATTTCCCCCCTGCCCCCCAATACCAAAACAAGAGCAACGAGGTGTCAGTGAAGTCTGTCAGTACAGGAGGTTACCAGTATTCTCAGCATGTTGTTTCAGAAGCCACAGCTTTGCTGTGTTGTATCAGAGCTCAAGCCAGCCATACTGGGAGTGGGTTTCAAAGCAAGGAGAATCTGTTCTCCTCAGGGAATATCAGGCTTTTATGATTCAGGTTGGATCAACACTGGCTTAGCTGAGAAGAAAATTTATACCCCAGTGCTTTTTAAAATGAAAACAGCAATGATTTCTAAAAATATGTAGTGAATATTACTGAAACCATGTTCTATGAAGGAATTAAAACTACTCAGCAATTTACAGACTAAAGATACAGTGCAAAGGGACTTGATACCAAGAAGTACAATGTATGGTGGCAGGACTAGAAGGTGCTACAGTTGAAAGCTGATGACTAAGGAGAGTTGGAATTATAAGCCAGAAAACTGTGAGTGTGGCAAGATGTGATAAGAACAAGAAATGTGAGAAAAACTGTGAGAACAGGTTTGACTGAGCAGCAGCATTGCAGCAGTGCAGCTGCAGAGAACGAGAGGGAGCCAGTATTGAGTCCTAGGGTGGGCGTACAGCCGAGCCATTAGTGCACTCTGAGGGAAGAGGTGGTAGCGTTTGCTTCGTGAACAGTTTGTGAGCTGTCCCAAAATCATATTGGACAGCCAGGGCATAGAACACTTAGTTCTTCCAGCCTCCTGATCTGGCAATGGGCGCCCTGCATCGCTACAGGTGTCCTGTAAGATGACTTGGAAACTTTGAGGCATGGCCTGTTCTTCACAGAGTTTAAACTGGTGCCTGGGATTATTGCTTATCCATCCCATCTTTGAAGATTATAGCCTAAATTTTGGTTTACAGAGAAAACAGTGAGATGTTGGCAAGTTATCAATTATGCTACACGTTTTAAAAAAAAAATACTGTTGTATATTTAAGCAAAATGGATACAGCTGTAGGATTTTTGTGCTAAGTAGCACAATGGGATCTAGTGAGATCTTTCAGTGTTAGGCTTAAAAACATTGTGTTCTCTGCTTTTCTGTACAACAGTCCGTAATGACAGGAAAAAAAAAAAAATGTTCAAATGCCAGGGTGTTCTTAATGGTGGCTTTCAATTTCTGAAGTATGTTCCTCCTTGGTTTTCATCTGGATTTTTACATTCTTTGTACCTTCGGATTTCTCGTTCATGAGTATCTCTCCTCTGACATTTGCTTTTGCAGTCCTACATGAATTTGACAGGGAATTTTAATTTGCCCTTACGATAAAAGGTCATTGGGTTGGTAGTTCAGATGGCAAGAAGCTTCATTGACAATTAACCTTGGTGCCCTGTCACTCCTGCTTCTCACCCACTTTCAGGTAAAATTAAAACCTTGTCTTTTCCCCACTGTCTTTGTTTCTCTGTCTCAAGTTCAAGGCTATGCTATTTATTCTATGACTAAATAACCACTCTTGGCAGAAAACTAGAACTGTTCTGCAGAAAAATACGGTCCCTCACCTCTGAAGCTGAAAGTTAGATATGTACAGTAACTTCCTTACACCATAAAATGTTAACCAGGAAGTTTTAACTCAGATGTATAATCTTAAGAAAATCTAAAAAACCCCATTCTCCCTGCTTACAAGAAGAACGCTTACTGTTCTGTGCATTTTTCTTGGTCATTTGCATAACCAGTAAGCTCTTAACACTTTTTTGTCCCAGTCATTTTCCTGAGTATATTTTAGATGTGAAATGCAAAACTCTGTTCTGTAACAGAAGGTGATGATCAGAATGGGGCAACTCGGGTATCAGCAGCTGGAATTCTGGAGAATTATTTGGGACAGGCCGTATAATCTGCCTCACTCCCACTTCCAAGAAGTAAGGGTTTCCAAGAGCTTCTGCCTTGATACCAGGAGATAATTATGTTTTCCATCTTTCTCCATACCATTATGAAGCCTTAATAAGGGGAGGAGAAAGTTCTCATTGTAAACTAAGGCCAAGCAAACAACAAAGAAGTATCAGCAATGCTATCTTTGGCCTCTGCAAGGCAGATCGCTTCTGAGGGTAGGACTTATTTCAATGCAAAGGGTGTTTGTAGGCTCCACTGAAACCATAAATATTCAGTTTGACTCAGTTCCAAATTAATAAAAGTTGAAAAGTTGATACAGGAACAAATTGCTGCTAAAAATTTAAACTGTACAACTTTAGGTCTGAAAAGCTGAAGGTTTCCTTTAGTTATCTTCATACTTATTTATTATCTTATTTATTTTCGGTAGTTTATAACCTAAATGTGTAAAAGTAAAATTAATATTAACCCCCCTAATTAGACCTGGATTAAATTCAGTAGGAGATGAATATGGTCCCAGACTCATTAGAAATCCAGACTTGTTAGTTTGGTTTTTTTTTTTACTGAAGAATTAGTAATTTTGTGCCACTTTATGCAATGATATGGGCTGCACTAGATTTCCTCCTATGAAGAATACTAATATCTAAAACTTAGGGCTTGATTTACTTTTCTGTTTGCTTTGGTGGAAAAGTATCTGTGTAACCTCTACACATACTATCTTGGAGTAAAGTCCTGGCTATTTTTCTTGCTGTATATGGCCATATACTTTATTTACCTTGGAAAACAGTGACATAAAACCTACTTTACTGCACTTCTACGTGTATCTAAATCTTAGGGTTTGTTGACAGATACAGTTGCTGTGATAGACTTGTTTACTCTGACAAGCACATGCTTTTATTATTAAAACTTTTGACCAGAGAAGAGTTTCTTCAAATGCTTGCTAGTAGTTTAACTCTAGCGTGCTGCATATTAAAAATTTGACCACTGCTGTGGGGGCATAAAGCCTGACTGCAGCTTTAGTCAAAAGTTTCATCAGAACTAAGAAGTGTGAGCCATTATGATGTGATAGGTAACTTGGAAATTTTATCTTTTATACCTGCTTTTTAACTTGTAGGTTTTCTGTTTTAGTCCCAGAGACTTTTAGAAGTCATGCAGCATGCTTAAACTCTTTCTTGAGGTACTGTTACAGTATTTTTCCAGAGTAGCAGCAATACAGTCAGTTGAACTCTTAGACTGGAGATTTGGCATGTATGTAGCCCTTAGTGTACAGTGTGTACTGCGTAATTTGGAAAAGATTAGTATGAAAGGACAACGGAAAGTCCATATGATATCATTTATGGTGTGAAATACTGGTTAACATCATCACTCAAACTTAACATGCTATAGGCACACTGAGTAACTTCAAGGGATGCAGACAGATCGTTAAAGCTGGCCAGTATAACTTCATTTGTTTCCAGGAATCCGTACACTTGATAAAAACAGTGATGATTGCTGTTCTTGTACTACAGATAGAGGAGGGTTTTTACACTGTAAGAGGCCCAGATAGGAAAGTCCTACCTTAACAGAACAAGATGAGAGAATTGGGTGTGAGGTTGCCAGAGGAATCAAGTTTAACCCAAGGATTCTAGCCTGAGGCATACATTGGTATAAATGCATGTATATCAGCTTTTAATAGACAAGTAACACCTGTGCTTTCCATCCCACAACCTTAGATCACCTATAATTTTGATCACTTGTATAAACCTTAATTTCCTTTCAAAGATATATCAAACTATTAATTCTATGTCTCGGAAGCATCAACAAAAAGAGTAGCATTTACAACTTAATATATCTTTCATGATTTGTCAGAACATAGTAAAGAAATTAGGAGTTGGCTTCCCACTATCTCATTTTAAACTTTTATAAAGTCTTTGTATCTGTTGCTATAATTGAATTTTTTCTACAGTGTTCTAAAACCGTAGCTTGCTTTCATGGCACTGATGTTGTGTGCTTTGAATGAAGCTGCTTAAGCTACTGCTTTCATCTTTAGTAGATCATGTTTTCTTTTACTGTGGACTTGTAAGATTTAAGTATCTTCCATGAAAGCTCAGTACTTAAAAAGGATCAAACGTTGGCATCTTGATTAGTAGTAATGGAAAAAGATATAAAGTTTTGCATTTATATCAATGCTCCCAGCTTTCCCTCGTAGATAACAATCAAGGGAAAACTGGAACAGCTCTGATGGACATGTGGAAAATATGAAGTATTCCCTAACTTAGCATTACATAACTTCTGGTTGTGCCATCGGGAGTAAAAAGAGAATTCAAAGTGCGCATAAGGCTGCATTGCTTCTGCTAGTACCTGACCTGTCACTCTGTGTTTCACCCCTTGTCACATTTAAAACCAGATTCTACAGTTCCATGTCTCTAGCTTTTCAGACAGATTGAGTTGAGTATCATTTTCAAAGAAATTATCTCCGTTCCTTACCTTTTATAACCTAGATTCTCATCAGTTCAAAAGTCAGTATAAAAACTTTACCATGTTTAAGTCAAATTGTACAGCAGTGAAGACAATTTAAAAAACTAGCGGATCTAATAACTATGCTTTTAGCTGCAATAAGACTAGTTTTGTTATGTGTATAAGCACTTTTTATTTCCTATCTCTAGATAAGCACTGTAGTGACACCCCTAGACAATTTAAAACCTCTTGAAAAAGTCAAGATTTGAACACATGGTGAAGTACTCCAACATAAAGTAAATATTTTTCAGGAGAAGTGATAAAATTCCATCTGACTATTTCTAAGTTCCACGAGCAATGGGGGCAGCAATTTAGTATTCAGCTCAGTAGTAATCTCACATATGGAATGCACTTAGTGTTAAATGAGAAAAATTTTTGCCATTTTTTTCTTTCATATGCTTGCCAAGAGAGATTAAAATAGTCACACTTGCAAAAGTCTTTAAGGTTCTCACTCCTACTGGCTTACATGTTTACTCCTTTTTTTCTTTTTTCTTTTTCTTTTTTTTTTTTAAAAAAGTGATTACCAGTGTTTAAGATAATTCCAGTTGTGTTCCAGCCAGTTTCAATTGCAGGATGACTTAAGTATGACTTAGCATTGTCTTGAAGCTACAGTGAAACAGAAGTTGCCTGAATTTTCAGAAAGCGTAACATTGTTTCCATTTCTAACTAATTTAGGGATTGTGGAAGAGATTAGCTCAAACCCCTCTCTAAACCTACATAAACGTTAGAACTGTGATTTTTAATATAGTATGAACTATCAATGTGCAAATGACCCAAATGAGCCCAAATTGTCTCTTCTAATTGGAATATCAAAACATACCAAGTTCTGGCCTTTCTACAAACCCCCTTTCTTCTTTTGAACTGGTGCACAGATAGATATTGTCTACTGTATATCTTATTGTAACTTAAGATTTTGCGGGTGGAGATCACTTTCGTAAGATCTCTACAGGTTCTCTAATGTGCAAGAAGAGTATGATGTTATGTGTCAGTCCTTTGGGGCTGTCTTGGGATCTTTCTTCTTTGCACAGATAATTACTTTCACACAAAACAAAAACTGACTCAGTTATATCCAAGACTGCTGCCCATCTATAAGTTTGAACAAGGTACTTGAGTTCTGTCAAATGTTACTGGGGTGACAAATTAAGGCTGTGATCGTGTAAGCCTTGTTTCTGCAGGAAATAAAAATAGCCACAAAAAGTAGTTTGTAAGCTAATCACTAGGTTAGGAAGGAGAAAGATAATACCCAGCTGCTCCATACACCATTTCCAAGACACTAACCTTTTTGGTAGCCCCTCAAGAAAGGGGCTACCCACTCTTTACTACCTTTACCATCATTACCAGCGGTTGTGCTGCTGTTTCTGATGCTAAACTTAAGGAAGGTGCCAGAGGACTGACTACCTGTCACCCAAGAGGCAAAAATGCAGCAGCTTCCTCTGTGAGGGTGTGAACTTCAGCTGGCTTTTCTAGTCTGCTTTTTCATCTTAGCTATCTAATATCCCAAAGACGTGATTAAAACCAAAACAAAAAAAAGTATGACATTTTCCTCACACTGAGCATTATTACCTGAACTTTCTTCCTTTTTTTCTTCAATAGGAAAAGGTATATCTTGATTATTTTTGGACAATCTTTGGTTTAAGTGTGGAGGTGGTACTTGTCATCTTGTGCAGAATGCTGCCCACAATTTTACACCTTAAATCTGAATAAGGAATCTGAATCGGGAATGGATTAGTCCATTATGCTGATCTGTAACCCAGACACCATAGCACCACTATTACAAACAGTCCAAGGAAAATAAGTATTACTCAGACAAGTTTTTGAAGTAAAGCCAGAGATACAGGAATTTTCCATTCCCTTTAGAAGAAAAACAGAGAACAGAATACTGTAATTTTTAGTTTGGTCAGTGTGGAGTTGGGGATTACTAATGCTAGCCAGAATGTAGCAATTGCCTCTATCCAAGTAATGTTGGAATTATAATCTCCTGCAATATAAATAGCTGCTAATATCTGGCTTTACTGAGCTAAAGTCTGAAATTATATGTTAAAAGTCTGAAATTTACAGTTTGATCTGAATGTGAATGCCTTTACTTGAGTTCCTTGTTAGGAATTCGTAAGCAACCAAAGGTAGCTGAGCCGACTTTCTATTATTTAGAAATTGTGTGGGTACATTCCGTGCTTGGCTGTCAGGTTTCTCACGGTAGCTCCCTCCTTCCCCATCTTGCTCACTGAGCCATGCAGGACAACTTCTAATGAAGGTGGAAAAGTGCTGCCAACCTCCACACTGCTGGGGGTTATCTATGCTGTAAGGTCTTGTGCTTACATAACTTGAGGTGGGGTTTTTTGGGTTGGGTTGGTTTGTTTTGGGTTGGGTTTTTTTTTGTTGTTGGTGGTGGTGGCTTTGTTTGGTTTGTTGGTTGGGGTTTTTTTTTTTCCAGAAAAAGTAGCAATGCTTTCAATCATATAATCGCTTTTCTTCACCTTGCCAATACTGGAAAGTATTGCACAATTAACAGGCTTAGGCTGAAAGAAGTCTGAGCTGCTTTTCAGTCTCTTCCTTTCCTCGGGGAGGGGAATGAAGGGCAGAGAGTGGACCATGGGCCCGGTTAGCTGCCAGCGTCATGGATGTTCTTAAGCACCCTGTTCACATAGGTTGATTTCTAGTGACTGAAGTACAAACTGACACACCAAGTAGTGAAATTGGAACATCTGGAAAAGGACTTTTTAAGTCACCTTGCTAACATCTCTGGGCCTCTGTTTGATGCCTTTAACTTCAAAGACCATCACAGGTTTTCTCTCTTCGCAATTAACATATGAGATCAGTTTATTCCATTAGTTTTGCAGCAAGACCAAAGAAAAGAGAAATAGCAGGCATACTAAAGCTGAAGTTTACAAAAGCCCCCCAGAATTCCCAGTAAGAAAACTCTTAATGTTGTAGCAACAAAGGAAAAACTTAAGTCATCTCCAGTAATCATAACTAGCTTTAAAAAAGCAAACCCACCATAATCTTTGCCTGAATAACTTCAAATCTATTATATAAAAGTTCCGATGTAGAAATCTACATGTAAGCAGTAGTACCGACAGCGTGGTGATTCAAGATTCTTGTGTTTATAACACAGTATTTCACTTTTCTGCTTCCTCCTGAAACACAGCTTTGGTAGATTTTTTTTTTTTTTTCAAAAAGTCATCATTCTTCTGCAGCTTTTCAAAAGACTGTCCACACAGTCCAGCCATTCTCACAGTAGAAAGAGCCGTTAAGTGCTTCAAAGCGCTATTTGTGAATGAACGTTTAGTAAAGCCATAAACATTACAGTAAAAGGGATAAAAGGCTTACATCTGTACTCTGAGATCTAAAATACAGTTTAAAATCCAGCAATAAAATTACTGGATAAATGGCATAGCATCTTTGAATGGGTTGGGGGTGGGAAGAAGAGCTGCAGTTTTCTCTCATGAAGTAATTTTATAACTGCTTATGTTACAGATTGCCCTGAAATATGACCCCCAGATAGAAGAAGATCTGCGTAACTGGATAGAAGAGGTTACAGGGCTGAGCATTGGTGCAAACTTTCAACTGGGATTAAAAGATGGCATAATCTTATGCGAGTAAGCATTTATTAAGTAACCTTAATTTTAGCCGTTTTCCCACTTTTGAGCAACTAAGGAGGGACTTTCTGAAGACTCCCCTTCAAACACATCAACAATAGTCAAAGATAGCTGACAGTAGGGTGGGAGACAGCTTCTCTGAAACTGTGGGAAAGAATGAAGACTTACATCGCCTTTATATTTCAGCAAAGATTTCTAAGTGTTTCTAAATTTAATGATGAAACACTTCTTTATAATAACCAAGTGGCACACCAAAACTCTTATGGTCTGTTAGATTTGTTAGACCAGAAATCTGAGCTAGGCACTCTGTATAAACCAAAAAAGTAACCATTTTGATGAAACTAATGCAACTAATAAAGTATGAGTAAAAATATTATATAATGCCTGCACAGATGCTATAAGGATGAGATTTACTGTTTAAGCATTTCCCTTTTTTTCACCTCCCCAGGCTTATAAATAAGCTGCAGCCAGGATCAGTGAAGAAAATTAATCAATCAAAACTAAATTGGCACCAGGTAAAACAAAAAAAACCCCAAAACTGCACCTCTAACCCCTCCAACCCCCAAATAGTTCTTTTGCTCTGTATTAACAAAATTTGTTGTGAATATGGTACACCTTAAATCCTAATAGCACAGAGTTTTGTATATGGTACATACACAACAGTTGGGGATACTGAATGACATTTAACAGAAAGCAACTACAGCTGAGATGGCTCATAAATGGCAGATGAGTGTATGTATTTTTTAGTGCTTCAGGTGACATTTCAGATGGAAGAAGAATGTAGAGCCCTATAGCAAGGCCTTTTTCCATGTTAAAAAAGGTGTAAACCTTTTTATTAAATTACAACTGGAATTTTCCATCCAGGCAGTAATGCAAGGTGTTAGGTTAACAGCTTGCCTGTACCTGAACATCACTCTATGAAGTGTCCTCCTGAGAAAGCAGCTGGAAAAGGATGGGGAGGGAAAGGACCTGAACAGTTTCAGAAGAAATGGGTGTGTAACAGAACTCAGAAAACACTACAGTATGTATTTTATTTCTGTGTATCCAGATCTCATTTATTTCAAGTGCTCTATCTAGCACTTTCCCCCACAGGGGACTATCAAAGGCAACATGCATTTGTAACAGGGTTGCTGATTAGAGTTGACTGCCTTTACTATTGTTGAATCTAGCTTAGTAGTGCTGTATCAGCCTCTTGGCTTTTTTGGCATTAAATGCTTCTAAATACAGTGGAGGCTTTTTATTTAAAAAAAAAAAAAGGAGTCTTAATACCTCTTAAGACTTCAGAAGAAAAGATGCGATTCGGTTCTTACTCCTTGTCCTTTATCTTGCTTTCCAATTTCTACAGTGCACAGTGCTAAAAAGTGCTAATATACCCCAAAAATGTAGTTGAATTTGTCCACATAGTTGTATTTATTCTACACAAAATTACTGATTGCTGAAGTCAAATAGCATAGACACTATGTCAAATTTTCCAATTTGAAGCAGGTCTTAGATTAAGATTTCTCTTGGTAGGGACACAGTTGAGGCAGTTCTGTCATCAAAGCCTTCTCTAACAAATTATATGATACTCACTGATGGAGAGGTGCCAGGCTAGATAAACCCTTAGATTATTTTTCATTAGTTTTAGTACTGATTTCAGAAGTCAATCTCAAACTTTCTACAAGTCACTCTCAACCATGCCAGCTGTTTAGTCCAGTTTGCACAAGGCAAAGAACTTGTGTAAAACAAGCAAAACAAATCAACACCAGAAAACTTAAAAACTACTTAGTTTCTCAATTGAATCACTGAGAAGAAAACTGGCTTTTTTGTTTCTGTTTAGCTGGAGAACATTGGGAATTTTATCAAAGCCATCCAAGTCTACGGCATGAAGCCACATGATATTTTTGAAGCAAACGATCTTTTTGAAAATGGAAATATGACTCAAGTACAGACCACTCTAGTTGCACTAGCAGGTCTGGTAAGTATTTGCACCCCTGGAATTGGCACAAATCTACATGCCAGTCCAACTGCACCCCAACTACTCATGTGAAAGCGGGAAACAGCAAACAGCCTGTCAAGAGGGGATAGATACTACTGTGAGTCTGAAATACTGCAGAGGTTGCACTTCAGAGGGCTGTGTCCTGCCACATCAGGGAAAGCGTGGAGTTCAGAGTCGGGATTCCTGGCTGCAAAGGTCCTTGCTCCAGAGCTGTGTGTGCATACACAGAGCTGGGGAGGCTCACAGGAGAGCACTAATCTCCACAGAATATCTTTCTGACAAGATAGATGGGTGGTTCTGGAGTGCCACCTTCAAATGGCATGGGCAGCTGATACTTTCTCCCACCTCTGACACAGAGTTTCTCATAAGAAATTAACAGATTAACTTGTTTGTGGCATTGCTTGAGAACCCAGGACCTAAGCAGTAGAACCAGTGTTCCAGTTTCCAGTAGCAGAAAATATACTTCAAGCACTGAATACTCTATTTTCCCTCTCCCTAAATAGGCAAAAACCAAAGGTTTTCATACTACAATTGATATTGGTGTCAAATATGCAGAGAAACAAGCACGAAGTTTTGATGCGGGAAAACTAAAAGCTGGTCAGAGTGTAATTGGCCTGCAGGTAAGTATGAAATTCAAGTTTGCAGTTCATGTGTTTTATTTCAGAAGAACTTCCGTGTTTTGATTAACTAATACATTTTTTATGCAAAAACAGCTGCAGAATTACAATATATTCTTATCAGAAGAAGGTACGAGGTTTTAATTCTTGAATGCAGTTGGTTGGCTTTATAAGTTCAAGTGACTACATGGAAGGTTTTTCTGTTTGCTTTAAATATGCAATAAGAGTGATAAGGAGAAAAGGAACAGCTAATATTAGCAGTATCATCTCTGTTCCCTAAAGTAGAAGTCTTTGGATAGCTAAAGCTCCTTGTATGGTAAAAGCTTTTTTTTTTCCTCCACTTTCCTTAATGGTCATAAACCTCAAAATAACTGGCATAAAATCTTTAAATTCTTGTGGTAGAGAAGTTGTGGCAATGTAACTGAATCATTACTGCCCAAAGTAAAGTACTACGTTTTGATGTGCACGTGCATTCTAATTGCACACACAGCTGGGCAAATGCCAGCCGCTGAACTGCCTTCAGGTGACAGTTGCCTGTAGTTTTCCTTTTGATGCTCAGTATGGAAAAGGGTAATTTATTACAGCTAGTGGTCAAGCTGCACGAGGAAAGCATGCACTGTAATTATTTTTTCTGTCAGCCATCACAGTTATCAGTAATTTTTTTTTCCTTAGACTGAGCTTGCTGTACACATAAAAATCACTTTTTCTGTCCTCCTCTTCCTTCCCCCAATAAAGATGGGCACCAACAAGTGTGCCAGTCAGGCAGGCATGACTGCTTATGGAACTAGAAGACACCTCTACGATCCAAAAATGCAAACTGATAAGCCATTTGACCAGACAACAATTAGCCTACAGATGGGCACTAACAAAGGAGCCAGTCAGGTAAGCAGGACCACGTGTGACAACTCAGCGCACGAGAGCTCAGAGGGACTGGGGAGTCTGAGCTGCGTGCAGTAAGCAGGGTAACTGGCAGCAGCGAGAGGATGCGTTTCAGCTGTGCATTTTTTCTGTTATGACTATCCAGTGTGTTCTGTGCTGAATTCCTTAAGGCATAAAAATGACCTGGCACGTCTAGAATTTCTGACTGGCTGTGTTTTACCAGAAGGAAACAGGAACTTCATTTCAAGTACTAACTAGGCAGAGGCAAAAAATAAATTGCTTCTTGGGCGCTACCTCAGTCTGAACACTTAGTATGATCTCTCCAAAGAGGGAAATAAACTGGGCCTTTCGGCAAGGACTTTCTTCTGTGACTTGCCTACTAGTGAACACATGCTGTTGTGCTACATTTTATTATAGTTTAATTCCAATTTTCTAGCACTTCCAGTAAGGTATACTAATTATAATCATAAACCTAGTAATTGCAGCTCTTGACCTTCTTACTGAACCTCTACATCCTGTTTTATTAGGCTGGTATGCTGGCACCAGGTACCAGGAGAGACATCTACGATCAGAAGCACATATTGCAACCTGTGGATAACTCAACTATTTCATTACAAATGGGTACCAACAAAGTAGCTTCACAGAAGGGAATGAGTGTGTATGGGCTTGGACGACAAGTGTATGACCCCAAGTACTGTGCTGCACCAACAGAACCTGTCATTCATAACGGCAGCCAAGGAACAGGAACTAACGGGTCAGAAATCAGCGATAGCGATTATCAGGCAGAATACCCAGATGACTATCACGGAGAGTACCAAGATGACTATCAAAGAGATTACCATGGTCAGTACAGTGACCAGGGCATTGATTATTAGCTTTGCATCAAAAGTTCAGTATTAGTCCATTATTTTATTCAGTAAGAACGAAACTAGCCTTGTGGAATTGTTACTTGTCTTTCCTACACACTATGCTTAATGTACCTAAAGAAATATTGCCTTACATACATTCCCTTTTCCTTTCTCTGCCCTTTCCCTGTCTAGTTGCCTTTAGTGCTGTAACAGTTGTAGTCTACAGCATAAACAATAACTGCATATGAAGTAAAAGGAATACTGTGAAAGGGGGAGTGCTCTTATACAGCCAGGTTGTCTAATAAGGAGCTATGCATTTTCACAATCTCTACTTAAGTAGGTATTTACATACCACATTAAGCCTTCATTTTACGTATTTACAACTTTTCTGTTTTCCAGATGAGGTAAAGGAATTTCATACTTAATGTTAAATGTGGTCTTTGCCAAGTAAATCCATTAGTGATTTAAATATCATTACTATGTTTCTAAGTATTGTTTGCTAATGGTAAGTTCTGCATTAGACATAAGTGTGCATTTGTGATCATGTATTCATTCCATTCTCAACACTGACCAAACTTAGAAATAGGTGTCTTACTAAAAAGGGAGCTTGTACAAAGTTTTGAGCCAACAGAAGTCCCATGATTGATGGTGCATTTACCTTTTATTGTGCCATAATATATCCATGTAGAAATGCTTTTACTTCCTTGAACTGTATTTATTGCCACACTTCTCAAACTGATCCCAGTGTATTTTTATAAATAAATATTTTTTCTTAAAGGTATGTAGAAGATTCTGTCTCATTTGTTATGCTGCTGTTCTTTAAGATCAGGTGCCACAGAAATTACTCCTGAATCAGCATCACCTTTGCCCGTGTTAAGGGTAACGTAGAAATGCTCTCTTGCAGTTCGGGTACTTTCCTTTCCATGGGATTTAATCTAACAGCCTTGTAGAAATCTCTTGGGAGCAAGTGACAGTGACTTCACAGGAAAGGAATGTAGCTCCTTTGCAGCAGAGCTCACTTCCCCTCTAAGCAACTGTGAGGTTATAAGCAGAGATCCTGAGCTGTTCACTAAATCCCTGTCATTTTCTCAAGGCAAATGAACATGTACTTAACACTGCCTGTCCTTCAGCCTACAGCCTTCATTCCATCACTCGGAGAACTCAAACCTTCCTTGCTTTAGAGCATGTAAAGAGATCTTTAGGCAGGCACCAATCTTTGTGCCTGCTGGTCTGCAATCCGAATTCTTTAATTAGCGATAACAGCGCTTTATTCCTAAATGGAAACTGCTTTCTTCCTCACCATGGAGTGCAGACAGGCTGTGCTAATTTACCTGGGCTTTTTTTTAACAGGAGAAAAAAGAGCACACTAACAATGGGGGTACATTGTTGCTAAATAATTTAAAAAAAAAAAAAAAGAGGTATTTTAAAGCAAAGTGTTTAATGCAGGTTAAACTTACTTATATTACCATATAAAATACTTCATACTTGTGAGTTTGTAAAGGAGTCTTCCCTCAAGACTAGAAATTGTTTGCGTTTTGTTCCATTAGTTTCTGGTGTCTTTGGGTGGAATGTAGTGATCTGACTTCTAACTCGCCTATTTGTTGAATAAAGCTTAAGCTTATTTATTTCTCAAAATTTAGATTTGAAAGGACCTCTGAAAGTCACTGGGCCGAGCCCTACATCTGAGACAAGAGAGTTTTTACCAAGATGTCTGTTAAGACCTACTCTTCCTGAACTATTCTATTCCCCCCATCAAAATAATAGTATTTAGCAATGTAGAACTGTTTTATTGAATGCTGAAAAGCAGTGCCACAATCAACAACAAAAGGGTTATTGCTCTCATAATTTGGGTGAAAGAAGGGTTTCTTTCTGAAAGCCTGAACCATGCCTTCCTGTTCCTTCTGAATCCCAAACTTATGCCTTAACTTGCACAGTTTCATTATGTGTGTACTCGAACAGAGAAAACAAAACAACACACTAGCTGTTCTCAGTATGCCTGTTTTCTTTCATCCACAGAGGTAGCCAGTGGTGTAGTAACTGAATTAGGTGAGAGTTTGATGTAGATGCGAAGCAAGACCAAATGAAAAGTGCAGTGCTTACAACAATAGAGCTGTAAGGCTTAGCCATTTCCTGGTATGCAAACAACAGCAGTCCCCATCTTCTATTTTTAAGAAATAGAGTTATAAAAGTACCTTTACTTCCTCGGAATCCAGTCTTCCATAGCTGCAGGAAACGCGGCAGGGCAGATGATGAAATAGCAGAAGTGGCTTGGACAAAGTCTTAGTGCCTGACCTAGTGCTACCTGTGTATTCACATGAGCTGTGCCTACACCTACAGCCAACCGCAGAACCTACTTCCAGCCAGCTCTATAGTTGCCTGAGAGCAACATCCTGCAGGGGAAGACAGCAATGAGACACAAGCACTAAACAGCATCAGCTTCTCCAGGGGTGCTTTATCTCTCTAACTCAGGTGAGGACTCCTGCCACACAGGAGGGGTTGTTGACACACTTGCTAGTGGAATGAGGTGCACCTGAAGGCGATAAAGCAATGCCTTGTGTACAAAGGTTTAATTAAAAGGCATACATTCAGAACTCTTCTGTAAAACTGTATGTGACTCAAAACGTACCGTCACAGTTGTAATTTCTGGACTGTGGGCAGTAGAGCATGGTTTAAATGAAACACACTCAAATATAGCTCAATTGGGATTTTGTGTATCTTCCATCTTAAAAAGAAAACCGAACTTTGTAGTGTCTTCTTTAAGTCCTTTCTCCCATCATAATGTGCAGTGAAGGCAATCACACTTCATCTTAATTGCAATGAACAGAATCACAGAATTGCTGAGATTGGAAGGGACCTCTGAAGGTCATCTATGGATCGTCTGAAAACGAGCATGTACATATATATTACCCTCCCTTTCTTCCACCAGAGAGTTTCTGAGTCAAGGGCCAAAATCATGCAGTAGTACGAGTATCAGCTATAAACAAGAAAAAAAAAAACAAAAACCCAAACCCACCAGTGTGTATCAACTGTTTTTTTTTTTAACTTCTGAGTGGTTAGAGAGCTATTGCTTATTCAGCCTGATTTTCAGTTCCCACAGCATCCACAAGCCAAGCACTGGGAAGTACCCAAGTGTACAGTTTTAAGTAATGAGAGGTAGTGAGTCACAGCCACTAGTTCACCAGCTTCACCTGCCAAGCAAAAGGTAATTAACCTATCTCTTTCCCCTTTTCATCAGCTATCCCATATTCCTCAACTTGGAAGTGCCTCAAAGTAAAGCAGACAAAAGTTAATTAAATAAAGAATAAAAAGCAAGTATTTCTTATCTGCCAGGGAATGCTAGCAGGTCTCCTTTCCACAACAGGGGATCACATACAGTATTTGGATGAAACAGATTTGTAATTCAGGCCATCAGTGAGCTTTTTTGTGTGTCACTTTCAAGCTGTGACTAATCAAAGGTTTATCAATCTATTCATTATGGCAGCTTATGAGTCACTCATCTACAGTAACGTCTCACTTCCTATACTGATGTGTCCTTTACTGAAGTCCCTGGTTGGAGTCATCTTCCCACCTCAAACAAAAGTTTAAAGGAACATTTGAACAAAGAATAAAACCATGTTCCACTGAGTAAAATTTAAAACTACCCCCATAGTAGCCCACAAAAGTGTATTATGACCAGGATCCAGGTACACAGTTTAAACAAACCTCAGAGTTGCTCACAGAAAATGCTGACAGACTGTTAGCAAGTCAGTTTTTTTAAAAGCATCTACACTTACCACATCCCTCTTCTAACTAGAGCCCTGGCAGTCTCTTCTCTACATTCCTCCATGATAGTTTATATTTCACAGCTGTGTTACAGCTAACATTTCTAAAAAGTAATATTTATAACATCCTTTTATCTCATAACATCCTTTTATCTCATTTCTGTCCAGCCACTGCTCATCTGCTACTTTCTCAAGCTTTAAATCTGGATACAATTTTTTCTGCTTCCTTCGTCTTCAATTGCAAAGGGAAGGTAGTTGTTTGTTTCTATTAATGAAAAAAGGACTGCACCTCATCTGCCCTTTGGAGAGGAGCCAATGAGTCGTTTATGATACTAACTTGTAAACCCTTCCCAAAAGAGTATAATTAAAAGAAAGACCTACCTCATACCCATTAATTATCTTGCCTACAGGGAATTTCTGTCAATGGTAATTTTCATCCATGAGCTCAGTACCATTCCTTAACTGGTTGCACTGGCTGTTCAGATACACAGAATAACTCAGGAAACAGGCACCTTAGAGCACCTCCTCTACAAATGTTTCTACAGAGATAACTGGCTCAGTGTTTCCAGAGAAGCATGAAAAAAGGCCCCAGGTTAGCTGACACACCACAAAGCTAAAAAGGACAGCTTGATGACCTTGTCAACTTAGTATTTTTAGTCTGACAACACAGAAATTTACAAGGAGTGTGTTTATTAACAACTTTCAGACTGTTATAACAAGTATATTCATAAAAATCAGATGTGCTGACACAGAAAATAACATCAGTCATTCAAACAGATTGTGTGTCATTTTACCAGTGCAGAAGGTACAACAGAGATTTGGAGAATTAATACTTCATCCTGGGGTATTGGCAACCTTTACTTTTTTTCTATGGCTGTTTTTGCTATTGCTAGTCTGCCTTCATACTTCCTGGTGCACTTCAAGTCTACAAAAGAGAAAGAAAAAAAAAAAGGAGTCAAAAAATGCATAGCACTAGTTCTGTTACTGCATTTAATGTCGTAAGAGTAAACTGGGAAAATAATTAAGGTTCTTTTGTGTCTCAAATCCACAATTCTCACAGGGAATAACCACCCCACGCACCACCAGTATCTGTGCGTAGCAAAACATTACTGAAGAATTCAATAACAGATCCAAACAATGAAAACGTGTAGATGCAGCACTTCAGGGCACGCTCTAGTGGCTGGGATGATAGCAGGGTTTTGTGTGTGTATGGTTGGACTCGGTGATCTCAGAGATCCTTTCCAACCATGACAATTTTATGATTCTGTGGGAAAAAACCCGTACAACTATCCCTTGCTCAAACACTAAACAAACTAGTGCTCTGTCACCCAGCTGCCTACGGCAGAATGCCCACAAGATTGTGTGCAAATTCACTGGAGTCTGGTACCCCTTGAGAGCAGATCAAGAAAAAGCACCAACATCTGTTACACTCCTGGAAGAAGTAGCTTGGAGAACACAAGACACTCATAGTTGTGTCCAGCAGAAATAGAAGCCAGAGTAGCTGTCGCTGCAGAACATTTCTGTGGCAGCCCTGGCTTGTCTCCCCTTATGCTGGGGGAAAACCAGCACAGATTTTGAACTTGCTGGGGCAGTTCTCAGGTTGGGCAATTTGCAGTATTTTTTCAGATGTCAGTTTGTGAGTGTTTACTCTCAGGACTTTCCCAGGCCTGGGTGTGGAGAAACACTCCCTTCTGACACCTCAGCTTTTTTACCCCAGCATAAAACTGAGTAAATAAATCCATACACTGAAAGGAAAGAAAAAAAAAGAAAAAAGAACAAAAAAAGGTGCGCATGGAGACGCATCTAAGCTCTGGATCCTCAGCAGTTCCAGCATGAAATCAAGCAGCCTACCATTCTTCTGACTTTGCTACAGTAGACATGTGAAGGACTATCTGAACTCCCACACCCCTGCCATTGTCCAGTCTTTCTCTTCCTCTGCTGGGCACACTGGGGAATGGGAAGAAGGATGAGAACAAGTATTTGATCCTTCCATTTTGCACCAGCGGTGGGTTTCCTGAGGAGGAAAACCAACAGAAGGAAAACCAGGATACCTGGTATAGCATGTTGGTTGCTGTAAGACATCAGGAGATACATGACAGTCTAGATCCATTCTTGGGACATAAAGGCAAACACAGTAACTGGAAGATAAATACATATCCCAAACTTCTGTCTCACCATAGGTTGGAGCTCTGTCCCATCTTCATTGTCTTGGAAACGTCTCATGCTTCTGTGTTTTTGCCCTTCTGTTAACTTGTTACTCTGACTCACGAATGTCTACAAGCAAAAACCAGGGTAAGATCATTTGGGAATGCAAACCATTGTGTAAATAAAAATACCTGGTAAATTAATTATTAGCCCGGGGGTACGAAACTATAACTGGTTCCTAGCTGGATGACACTGAGTGATACCAGGAGGGATTCTGCAGAGGCAGCAAGGGTGCTGAACACTACTTGAGAAGGAAGAATCAGGAGTTACATCTCCTACTACAGGAATGAGGACTGGCTGTCTGAAATTCCTCCCCCAGCTTTCCGCCCACTGCCACATATTGCCCTGAGGGCCACAGAGCTTCCCTTCCACCCCCAAGATGTTTGTAACCTGACTGTAACACAGATGTCCCAAGTCAAATGCCTTCATGTGTTGGTAAACTCCCAAGTTCTTGGGTACATGAGTAAACTTACACTTGATCATACAATGAGGAGGAGAAGGAGTTTGGATATGTGGCCCTCAGTTTTTCCATACAAGGTTATACAGCCCACCCTCCCTAGAAGACCTCTTACTCCCATGGGAAGTCCCCTCTTCACCTATAGCCCTAGGGCATGGCAAATTATAAGGAATTAAGCCCAGCATTAAAGAGAAACTACAACAATGTTTGGAAGTGGAGAAAGCAAAGCCTAGGTTTGTTTTGTGATGGAGAATTGGCTTAAGTACTTCAGTATTTGGCAAAGGAGAGGGAGAAGAACAGAGGTCAAGGCTTCAGAGTTTTCCATTCAGTAACATATTCCTATTTGTCATGTGTTTAAGTACTGCTCTGGAGCAAGGCCAAAGACTATCTATCTGCTTGCTTCTGTACAAAGGGTTAAAGCTTATCCTTAGGCTGCCTTTTTGTAGTTTTTGTCTTCAACAAAATTCTATGAAGATTACATGATATCTAACAGCAGCATTAAAAATAAAACAAAACAGTTCTATCTTCAAGAAATCCATCCAGAAGATTTGTATTATATGAGCTATTCTGGCTGCCGAGTTGTTTTTCATGAAATACTAAGATTTTCATTGTCGCATGGTTTATGAAGGACAAGACAGAGCTGGCAAAAATAGCATGAAAGGAAAAAACCATCTGCATCTTCAAATATTCTCTTAATAAGAAAGGGATGGCACACATACATTCAAATGCTTCAGATACGGCTCTTAAATAAAGCTCTCCATCACTATAAGCTACACAATGATTCTCCATTGAAATGCTTGTAATACAGTACAGTAATTATGAGGGTAAAGACACACAGCAATCAGCCCAGAGGCAGAAGAATTTCATCAAGAGACAGAAGACAGTATTTTGGCAAAAGAATCTGTATAGGTATGAAGCAGAGCCACTCAAGTTTCCACAAAGTTTGCTCAAAACTACAGCCTCC
Organism: Pedionomus torquatus; assembly: GCA_013398155.1. Taxonomy (NCBI): domain Eukaryota; kingdom Metazoa; phylum Chordata; class Aves; order Charadriiformes; family Pedionomidae; genus Pedionomus; species Pedionomus torquatus. The sequence continues at coordinate 76,893 of VZRU01003695.1, forward strand.
ATAGGTTGTGGATGGATACCTGACCTGCTGCTGGCAACAAGAAAAGAAGCTCCCTGTTTACTTCTGTTTATCGCTGTACAGTAAGTCACAGCAAATATGAACAATTAATCTTAGAGGTCCCCATGGATCAGTCTCTGCAGCTAGCTCATCTAATTACTGATATTTTTAAATTATCAATATGTTGAACATACATCTAATAATGCTTTAAAAGCCAGTGATTAGTTACAGGTCACAGACTAAAAGAAGGCAGCACACAGGAGCTAGAGTGCGCCATTGACTTCAGTTTATAAATTCACATATGATTTGTATCCCTGAACCTATCTTGTTCTAAGGTGTTGGAAAGGAAGTAGTTTTTGGAAAAGGAAATAGGGTTTGGGTCCAAATTACTGAATCCTGGGGAAAGAAAAAGCCCACAAAAGCTTAGAATGGCTCAAATGTCTTTGCTGTTATCACTGAGGTTTACCAACAGCTCCTGATCCACGAAGTATGGCTTCTCTTCAGATCCATCATTTGTTTCCATATCAATAGCAAAGCAAAGGAACATGGCATCTACTGTCACTTCAAACACAGACAGAAAGCAGTGGGACATCAGGTAGGCAAAAAATCCAGCGAGCAGAAGAGGAACTACCCAAGCTTGCAGCTCTCGATGATAGTTAAATGCCATCAATCCTCCAAAAACAGTAAAACATACAACAAATACCTATAAAGGGTAGTGAGATGGAAATGCAGCCTCATTAATCATGTAGAAATATTTCTCAAAATAAAAAACCCACCCCCCCAAAACCCTAAGGCAAATATTGAAGCCAATATTTTAACAGCACATCTTGTCTGGGAGATAACTATGGAGTTTATGGCATCATGTATTTGTCACACTTTGTGTAATTCAGTGTATAAATTCTGTACGGCCAAGGGAAATCTTTTACTATATGTTTACCAAAGACTGTAAAAGTGGCACCTGGATACCACTGTAATAAAACTAAATAACTATAACATTATGAAAAGAATTACATTCTTCAAACATTATCTTCTCTCCCAAACTCACTTTACAGCATTAACAACACTGAGTTTAACAAAGACAAACCTTATTTACTTCAGGTATAAGAGAATCAAACCTTGTTTTTTCACTTCATTCTTACAGAACAGTACTGTTTTTACTCTTACCTTTCCTAGAAATAGGATAAAATCTCCAAAACAGCTAATGCATGCAAGTCTAGCAGAATTTTTCGCCAAAATAAAGACAGCATCCTTTGCTGATGTACAAAAATTTGTCCCATTTATGGCTGTAGTTGTGTATGCATGCTGAAATAGGAGAAGATAATAATGCAGTGAGAGAGGGGATGACTCTTATAATCAAGATTTTACTTCAGCAAAATGCTAACCCTTAAGTTCTAGTTGGAAATACTGACTTTACGGATACAAAGAGTTATTTTGCATAATATAGCAATTTTATTTTAAGTGAATCTAATAACTATGCTTTTGACTTCAAATGGGTTTTCTACATAATTTCCACCACTAGGAAATGCTAGAATACTGACTAAATAAATTTCTGAACCCACTTTCATGCACTTTATTTTTAAAAAATTCTCTACCCTAATGGTTAAGCAGAGCAATCGAGTTATGTAGTTATCAAGTAATTTAAGTTGATGATTAAAATACTTTTATACATGGTCCTTTCAAACCATTCATATGCTACTGAAATTTAAGTTTATGACTATGGCCATAAAATAAACTTTTTCATGAAAGAGGAAACCAACTGTGAAAATGACTGGAAAACAAACGCTAAAAGATCCTGGACTAGATCAGTGAGCATTATGTCACCAAAAAAATCCAGAATTTCAACAGACAGTAGGGGCATTTCAACAGACAGTAGGTGCACTCACAGATTTTTGAGGTACTGAGAATTTTGCAAGATTTCTCCTTGTGGAAACTTGCCAAATCAGGGGGGGAGAACAGAATATTTACTTTCATGGACTGGATTATTTTAGCACTTGTTGTGGATAACTTGATATATATGTTCCGTTTATGGACCTCTTCAACAAGCTTTTGAAACTTCTGTGTCCAAAACAGCAGCTAAGAAAAACAGCATTCAAGATACCCGAAATGTATGCTAACCTTTACCAGCAAGTCTTATGAGTAGTAAGATTATATTGAAGTATACTGTAATAGTATAACATATAATGTATACAGTAATATTATATAAAAATATTATATTAATAGTATAAAATAATAGAAGATGGACTATGCCACAGAACATTAGTTATATCTGGTATGGTTAGGAAGAACCACACTGTGTAAGGGATTACTGTTCTGAAGGAATTTATACACCACAATGTATACTTGGTGATTAAATTACTTTCTTCTTCACCCGGAAATTAAAAAAACCAATAAACCACATTTGCTGAATTATACTATTATTTGCCTAATGCAAATCACTTCCTGTTCAAAAAAAATCTGTTTATTCTCACTTACAAATCAAAGTATAAAATAGCTTCAGATATCTGAAGGCAGAGTCCTGCAGAGTCAAGCAGTTTTACCCCACAGCAATTTCTGAACATACCATAATGCAGAANTTACCAAAAAAAAAAAAAAAAAAGGAAAGAAATTAAATGCAAAGATCCTATGTCTCTTTATTGTGGACATGAATTATTTTATATATGACAATGGAATTTTTTTTCTCTGAGAGCAGGCAAAAAAAGGAAAGTGTAGAAATAAACAGTGACATCCTGTCATATTACATATTTACATATGTAAATACTGTACTTACATAGTAGCAAATACACCCATAGATGGAAAAAGTATAAATAGAGGCTATGGATTAATTGCCTACCCTAAAAGAAATCAAAGACTCAACTCCACAGAAACACAAAGAGTGTTTGCATGAAAATCTGTTTAAACAAGCAAATCCGCTTCATTCCTAAATAGGAAAAAAATGTTTTCTGTGCTCACTGTCATTTATTCTGATGCTGTTCCTTTCCCTGGGGAGTGCTGGAACAGGACTGGCAGAGAGGTGGACCCCTTGGCTCGGTCAGGTATCGACTGCAATACCTTTGCCATCCTTGGTTGCCTACAGCATCCTTGTTCCACTTGGCTCCCTCAACCCCAGAGGTTTGAAGCCCAATGGATGGCAAGCTTGCCCACCACTGCATCACCCCAGGAGAGCTGGCAATTCCGTGAGGCCAGCACCAGCCTTCCTGGGCTACTGTCTCCCCAGGTGGATGGCTTCAAGTCAAGCTCCCTCTCTGTCTGCCATCTGTAGCTGTCGTCACATTTTTCAAACATGGACAGACATATCTTTCTAACATGCTGTGAGTTAAGTCTGTTTCATCATTCCCATTAACAGACAGGAAATGGAGACACAAAGTGCAAAAGAGTTTTCTAAGTTTGCTTCTGTCCCTCAAGAACTAAATTCACAGAGCAGATCCTGATCTGGTGAGGTCAGTATAAATTTTGCTGATAAATTAAACAGATATTCTATATTTGTTATAAATAGCAAAAAATGTCTTGTTTTAAAAATTAAAAAGAATGTTGAAAGTGCATGTGCACTTGTACAAACATTGCTTCAAAACTTAAAATAAATAACCACTTGTTTGCACTCCTGAATTAGCCACTTTGGTATCTGAGGAATGTGCAACGAAAAGAATTTCTGATATTTATTAACTAGAACAGTTATCTTAGAAAGGCTGAAAATAGTGCTGGAGACTGAGTACTACCTGCATAGGGATTTGTCATGTTACAAAGCAGTTGATAAAAAATGACATTTAAAACAATTACAACTTAAAGGAATCACGTAAGCATCAACTAGCCATAACATCCTAGCAAGAAAGGCAGCCAACATTACAGAAAGAGACACAGAAACGAACATACAGCTGAAGGCTACAAAACCTGTCACTGACATAGGGGAAGGAAGAATGTTACTAGTACAAGCTGAAGACTTAGCCAAGTGATCTCTACCTTCTGGCAAAAAAAATACACTTCTGAGAAAAAAAGAATAATATCTGGAGTGTTTCTTGTTCAGCCTAGACTGTGGCTCCATCCCCTTTCCTCACAATTCTCAGCTTTCCCATACAGACCCCATAACCTGATCCCATCCAGCCACACGGAAATCTACAGTCTCACTAACAAAATACATCTAACATTTAAGGAAATGTGTGTTTCCATGAAACTCAGAGTTGCACAGCAGTGAGCTCAAATGGTTTCTTATCCTTACCCACCAAAGCACACCTAACACACACAGGCTATGATCAATAGTGAAAATAATTTTGGACTTCAGACTAAGCAGCTTCTATATCCCATTAACTTTACAACAACTCAATCCCTTTCAAAGTAAAGATAGCTGCAAAGGCTAAGGTGGTTGATCGTGGTCTAGAGCCTTCTATCATTTAGAAACAGGCTACACAATGTGCTTTCCTACAGAACGTGTTCTCTTTTCCTACAGACAAAAGCTTTAATAGACTTGAAAACACTTGAGAGAAGGGCAGCAGGAATGATCCAAAAGGTATGGAATGTCTTCTGCTTGGGAAGAATTGAGTGCACCAGGCTCTTTTGCCTGGAAAAGAGATGACTAAAGGAGGCTGTACTAAGAGGGCTGCAAAATGATGAGAAATGCGGAGAGGGTAGCTAGCATTAGATGGCTCAGTTTCTTCCAAAAAGAAGGCAGGCAGGGGGAGAGCCACACAAAGTAGCAGGAGCCAAATTTGAAAACAGATGGTATTTCTTCTCACTGTAAGTCTGTAAGCTGTGAACTGCTGGACAAAGGATGCTTTAGCTGCTAAAAGTTCACACGAGCTCAAGGGAGGCTGGGATAGTTCAGGGAAAAGGAATCCACTGAGAGTTATTAAAGACACAGCAAATACACTCAGCTCAACAAGTCCCAAGGTTGAAGATGGATTCAGAAACAGCATGGGAACAGCGTACTATGCACTCACTCTGCCTTAGCATTCACTCACAGCCACTGGAGATGGGATACTGAGCTAGACAGAGACTCAGTCTGGCCCAGTGTAGCTATTACGTCTTTTATCTTTGCTTAACGGATTGATGTTTTGCAATGGTAGTCTCTGCTATAGCAACAAGCAAGTAATAATGGCACCAATAGTGTACCATTGATCCAAAAGTATGGGAGATAGTGGGTCAGGAACAGCCGTTATCCTTGCCCCAGTAACTTGGTACTGTATCACCACCTTTGTGAAGCACACAAGGCTCCTCTGGCTTGGAGTCTGGGAACTAGATACTAGTTTCTTGGTGTCAGGATGAATAAATAAGAAACGTGAATGTTTACATATTTCCAAATACCACAGTATGCAAAAAAAAAACCTATTTAAAGTTACATCCTTCTGTGCCTCACAACACAGAATGTCAAGGGTCTTGGAAAAATTGACCTGCTAGTTTCATGAGAAAGGCGCTGTGGCTCAGATCCAGGCCAGAAGTTCCCCAATTGTTGAGAATAATTGCTACTTTGTGCAACAGCTGAATTCAGTCCTCCATTCTAGGACTTGCTTTAATAAAAATGAGCTTGGGGAAGAGAGGATTGCCATAGCAACAGAGTCGTCTTAAATAAAGAAGCAGGAGACATGCTGGTTGCACATCCCACTTCAGCTTTTTCTGCTCCGCTGGTATTTTCAGCCTGATCTGGTCTTGCTGCTGCCAAGCTCTCCTGGGGGCTGCCCTGGTTAGCTACACCCAGTGCAATGCTGTGCAGCTCCAGCTGGGCTTGGAAGCGTCTCCGCTTGCAAGCGTCACAGCTGCCAGTGGAACCCCCTCAGAAAACAAAATCCAGCAGTAGCAAGAGGCAGTGACATTTCTGTGGCTGCCGTGCAGCAGGGAGTGACCCCCTGAGAGAGCTGTTTCACATCTCTCAGATAGCGGTGGGAAATGAGAGCAACGTGGGCATGTGAGGCCCTGCTGAAGAGACGAGGACGTGCAAGACTGGAAGGGGCTTTCAGGCACTCCAGTCTCTGGCTATTTCACATTAGTACATGACGCGATTTCTTAAGTGGAAAGCTCCCTCTTTAAACTACTTAGGGCTTTCCCCTCTCCCAGTTCTTACATTTGGAGCTATTCCAGACAGTTGTCCCTCTGGTCCTTACAAAGCTTCTTCCAACTTCCCGGCAACATTTACTCATGAACAGTTTATATCTACTCATTCTTCTGTTGATCTTGTCTTGGCTCTTATCCCTCCCGGCTGTTTCTCTTGATATACTCGCAGACAGCTAACGGGCTTCATTTCTTAAATAGACACACCAGGATATTCCCGTCTCTGTGAGATAAGCCTGATCACCTAACCAGCAACTCATACAATGGCATTTATACCCTTCTTTCTGGCACAAGTATTTAATTTCATACCTTCCAGGACTTAATCTGCCCTTTCTGCAGCCTTATTAACTAAAGGCTTTTGTCCTGTGGTTGACAAACACATGGAGAGTATTCTCCTCCTCCGCTTCCAACCAGTAAGCACACAGCTAATAGAGAAATGGTTATTTTTAATTCTTAAGATAATTAACATCTGTAAGAAACCCTTCAATAACCTCCAAAATATTCCCAAGCAATCCAAGATGCACAACTTTCCTTTATTTCTCTTCCACCTTATATCTGCAGTCTGGGCTTACTGGAGAAAATGTCGTCCTTCAACTGTATTTGCTTCCTACTCTGTGGAATCTACTCTCTCCATTGCTGTCATCCAGGGGGTAGGACCAACACAACTTTCTCCTTGGAGGGCAGCTGGGTGTCCTTTTCTGCAGCATCACACTTCTACACCTGGGCTCCATTTCAATCACAGGACTGGACAATGTTCTGCTTTAAGTGCCCATTGCATCATATTTACATTCATTACTGGAGTTGCTTACAGTGGCTTCTGCACTTTGGGCAACAGTATTCTCACTTGAGATTTCTGAAAAAAAACCAAACTGAGTATTTCTAGAGAGTTGTTTGTAAATTGCTCTGCTTAAAAGCACCGAATTGTTGGACGCTTGCTTCATTGCCTTTTAATTTATTTCTCTCTCTTTTATTTATTTTTTTTTAAATAGGATACGAGAGAAAAGAAAAGTATCAAACCAAGAACTAATCACTCTTGTTCAATTCTATCCCCTGCAAGGTTCATCCTACAGAGCAAGTAAAGACCAAAGGAACTTTATTTCCTGTTATAGCATATATAAATCCTCTAAAAGGAAAACAAACACATTTAAAATACAATTCCACCAAAGATTAAGATTTTAGCCTACTGTTTTTTCAAACGATTGAAAATTTAGGTGAACATCTAAAAGCAATTTTGCCAGTAGCATTAAAATGCAGTATTGTTTTTGGGAGGAAAAAGAAGTCTTGATGGGGTGAGGCACAACGTGTTTGGCAGCACAGAGGACTGTACTTATATTAGCATGCATGAATTTAGGTTTTATCTAGGTCACTTCTCCACAAGGCATTTACCACAACCCCCTGATAGGCTTCAGTCCAAAGTTTTGGAGACAACTAACTGCCACAGACTTACAACCATTAGACAGACGTGCTTCTGGTTTTTCACACTAGAGAGGTGCTGGCTTTCAGTGTCAGTGAAGGGTCTCAGCAGCAGCAAACGCAGCCTAGCACGCTGCCGACTTCACTAATGGCCACCACAGGGCCCGGACGGCTATGCTGCAAGTAACTGCGCTGATGGAAATAGAGAAACCACATACTGTTCAGCAGCTCCTTCAAAAATTCATGTGCTGCACTTTGGAGGGGATGCTTGCCAACTGGCTGCGGACGAACCCAAAGCAGACAAGGAGAAGCAAAACTATCCTGAAATATCTATATTGTTTAGGTTTTGGCTTTTGTGTTTGTTTTTTTTTTTTTTTTTTTAAAGAAGTCACTGCAATAAGGCTGTAAAAGAAAAAAAAAAAAAGGCACTTTGATGTATAGAAAGTTAAGACTACCACTACAACTTAAGAAAGCAGTAGACAGACCTTGCAGCTCCCAAACCGCATTAAAAAAACCAGTATATTCTTTTTACGGAAGAGAAATTTCAATCTCCCAGATTTTATTCAAGATGATTGGGTATGTTTATCTGGAACATACTGAAACCATCAGAGCCAGAGGATGAAAAATCTGTGGTAATTCTGACAAGTGTTGGCAAACAGAACTGTCAAGTAAGGATAATGACTTTATATTCACAAAGCACTTTTCATCCAGATAGAACCCAGAGTGCTTTACAATTGTTACTAATGGATTATACACACACATGAATCACTTTGCCCATGACTGAAATGGAACAGCTTAAGGAGTGAACTGTTTAACAGCACATAGCAACACTACACCACAGTTCAGCACAGGATCCAGTTGCAAAACCAAGAGAACTTTAGGAAGGCAAAATGTAATTATCCACATTACAATCTGCGCAGGATGCTGGATTTACATTATCCCTCCTCCAACAACCGCCACTGGAAATATGGTGACTGTCAGTGTCTAGCACAGCATCTGTCAGCAAAGGGAGGACAAGAAGGTACCTTTCTCATCCTATTTCAGTTAAAGTTCCGGGAGAGAGAAACAAAACTTCACTGAGCCTGCAGAGAACTCCAGGGATGCATCAAAAGTCAGTGTGAAATCCCACCTGAAAGATGGCACCTCAGCCTTAAAAGTATTCTTTGGCAATATAACAGGGCACTTGGTTGATATTGCACAAGAAGAAAGAAGCTTATGCTTTACCACTAGGGTTACTTCCTCCAGCACCTGTTTCTCATCTGCGAGTTCCTCAGAGGGAAAAAAACAAGGGGTTCAATTTAATCCTGATTAAACTTATGAATGAAGGAGCAGAAAGAATGTAAGTCATCTAAGCAATATAGCACCATGTTGAAGAAAATAGTGCTGAAGTGATGGGAAGGTTGTTGGTTTTATGGTTTGGGTTTGGCTTTTTGGTTTTTTTTTTTAGAGTTTCTGGTAATTATATACTTATTACTGTAGTGAAAGTAATCTTGACAAATAAAAGACAAAAATAAAATAGTGAGGAAATGAGCTTTGGATCACCTTTATATAACTGTTCCACATTTCAGTAATTTCAACTCAGACAAAAATCAAAATCTGAACTAAAAAATACTTGTAAAAATCTTAGAAACATAGGTACAAGCAATTTTTAATCCCTCCCAAATTCTAGACTCAACTCCACATTTGACACCTATGTGAAATTTCAAGGCTGTACTCAGCAGCTTTCACTAATCGTAGAAAGAGCTCTTAAGAGCTCAGTACCTCTGTTAAGCAAGCCATGCGTTTAGCTGCTTAAAACTGCACGTCTTGTCTTCCCCTTTTTTCCTTTGTTTCATTTGGCCACAGATCTTACAAAATACAAGAATTAGGTTTGAATACATTTTTAATAGGAAAAAAAAAGAAAAACCTAATTAGATATAGTAATTACTTCATGAAATGCATGTAATCAGAGACCAACGTTACTTCTTCATACAGATAGAATTTCTATTAAAATCTTACAGCCTATTCTTGTTTTTCTTTCTCCTCTAACCCTTGCCCAAATTGCCCTGGATTTGGAGCACGTGGAACGCCACCATCTTTGCCAAAAAGATGTTCAAACAATTATCTAACAGCAAACATAGCACTATGATCATTAGGTTAAAAACCACAACTCATATTAAAATAGAAGTTTGCCTACAATAGATTAGGAAACAGGAAATCTTTTAAGGGAACAAGAGCAACAATACAGCCTTCTGAACAAAAGGAAGAACATTACAGTAATTAATTCTTCTTTTAACAATCACAGAGCATAAAACAGCTGGAGAAAGTAAACACTGGGATGCTGGATATCTCTTTGAAAGGCAGGAAGCCAAGGGGAAGAGGTGACTACAAATGGAATGGCTGGAGTCAAAACTAACTCTGATATTCCTCACCACATCAGTGACCATAAGATCTGCCTAAAAAATGGAAATCTGGAAAATTCATTGTCTAGAACCAGAGATTTCATTGCACAAGTATTTAATCTAGGCTGAACTAAGTGAAAATGTTTCTCTTCTTAGTTGTCCAAGATTAAGCTCAATTTATGCACCTACTTTAGAGAAGAAGTCAGACCCTTTACCAGAACTCTCTTGTTTACTTCACTACTGACCTCAGCAATGAGAACAAAGCAAGCCAGACTCAGAATCAGGAATCAGCATGAACGTCTGATTCCCTTTCGCATTAAGAATACCACATCCACCAGAGATAACAAAAGGGCTCTGACAAAGAGAAAAAAAAAAATTACAATGATGTATATAAAGCTGGCAAACATTTGGTGGAAAGGATGAGGACAGAAAAGGAGGCAAGTATCTGAAAAACTACCGTATGTCAGAAATCATGTATTTCCAATAAAAACACTTTTGAAAAGAAACTGCTTAAAAAACAAAGACATCTTTCACTGAAAGAGAATATTATATCCTCTGGCATTTTCATCATGGATCATATTCCCAGATATACTGATAATGGAAATCAGCCAGGAGTTCAAGTTTTTTTATTCAGGACTTTCAGGTGGAAAATACTGTATCTAGTTTAATGACACATCTCCAGGTGGGTTTCTTACTTCTTCATTGTTTCCTTCCACCTGGAACTTCTGTATTTCAGTAGTCTGCCCAGCACAACTCAATATAATGTTTAGTCTTCTTACTTTCAAAAATAGCAAGTGGCCCTCTGAAAAGGCCATTTCACACTGTATTAACAAGTTTTCTACAATCTTGCACCTTGTGTGTTTGTAAATTCCCTGTTTCTTTGCAATAAGTTCCATCTACGCTTGAAGACTTTTTTCTTTGTTCAGTTTAGGTGGCCAGCAGGGAACTGTGGCTCACACACACTAGACACTGCTTTAGTCATGCTAAATTGAGCTAGCGTACACACACCCTTTCGAGACGAGGTATGCAAATGGCCGAGTGACAGAGAGATGATAGAGTGTACCTGGTTAAAGTGTCTTAAGCAACTTTCCTGGCACCCAAACCAGCAGAAACAGCACTTGAACAGGCACTTTGCGCACGCACTCTCCTGCAATAGAATAAAACGTTTGGTTAATGGACACAATTAGACCCAAACAAAATTGCTATTTTAGAAAAACATGCTCTATAGGTGACTGAATGTTCTAATGTTCTAATAAAGCATTCACTTAGGCAGCAGGTATTTCCTTTTGGATTATAGCAAATGTTTTTAATTCAGACCCTTCAGTATTAATGACTGATGAGCTGAGCATATTATTTTTTTTTCTTCCTGTGGATGGAAGATTCTTCTCTGGGAAAAAAAAAAAAAGTTCTGCAAACAACTTTGTGAGCTAACAGCTGCTTGGAGAACAAAACAGGCAGGCAAGTCAGTAACCCTTACAGTACTTTGCAGTCATCATGAAGTACACCAACAGATTTTTAAATTTTTATTTATCGTATGACTGAAGGTTCTGAAATGACTGGTACCTTAGTGAACAAAAATTAAAGAATGGGATTACACGCATATGTGTGTACACTGACTCAGACCATACATTCCTTTCTCAGGACAGGAGGAAAAAGCATTAATACAACAGAACACGGATCTACATTGATTTCATACCTAAAACAGAGCAGAAAAGCTCAGTTTGGTCTCTGCCACCTCCACTCCCATCATATCATGAGCTCAGAACTGTTCATTGCATGAAGATTTACCAAGCAAAACAAGCAAAAGACAACTTGGTAGCCATGGTAGCCTTCCAGATTTAACTGGCCGCTTTTTCTCAGTGAAAGGAAATGAAGTTCAATGATACATGAGTCTTTTTAATCTTCTTTTGCCAGAGGTCAGAATGTTTGTCTTTTGTTTTGGAAAGCAAAAATCTCTCAGTCACTATATGAAAACCTCAGGTTCCCACAACTACCATTGTTCATGCAGAAACCACAAACTGTCCAACTTTTTTCTAAAGATGTTCTTGGAAGCATTCTAGGAATAATTGCATTAAAATGTAAAGATGCAAACAAGATGAAAAACAAAACAAAACAAAACAAAAAAAACCCCCTTAAGTCTTGCTGTTAATCTCAGGAAGTACTGTTTACTAAAACTTCAAGCAAGGGACTTCAACTGCAACATCCTCTCTGATGCTGCTTGAAGGCTGCTGTGTAGTAAACATCTGTGAATTTACCTCCAAGCTTGAAGTCCCCTGACTTGTCCTACTGTTCACAGAAAATAGGAACATTTCTCACAAGGGTGGCAAAGTTGAGGTGAGCTCTAAAAGAACACAGCATCACTTCTCCATCACTTAGTACCACTACTTTGGCCCTGTGTGGAAAAAACTCAATGGAAAGGGGCCATAACCTATCCTTTCTCCCAAGGGAAGGAGCAAGGGTACTTTGCGGGGTAATCCTTCTGTGGACTGGGGACACAAGCTGGCCTGAGTACTTTACTCTTTAGGAACAGTTACAGCTATGAGTCATGTCACATCCTCAGCTGAACGCTTGGCAATTGGACCAAAGGGAGCTTGTAGCACACTGCTATACACACAAGTAATCTTTCTTTGCTAGTTAAATCTCCCACAGTTATTCAGATTACAAAACTGTGTACTCAACAAGTCCACTTAATCCACTTCCTCTAGAGGCAGAAAATACTCCATCTTCTTTCTAGCACAACTTATTCCACCTATCATCTTTAAACAAAGACATTCTTTAGTTGACCCAACTCACCGAGTTTTATAACCAAGGCTTTCATTTTAAAATGCCATAAATCCAGACACTTACACATCTTTCAAGCATCTTATTACAAAGGGCTTTTATTTAAGCACTCACAAACTATATCCCACACATGTCTCATAGGTACCAGAGATGGTCAATGTAAATACCCGGTCATAACTATACATAACATGCTTCTAGGCTAAGGTAAACTCTGCAGGAAAAGACCTACATTTAAAACCTCTGCCTAAATCATCATCAAAAGTCAGAGCTGTGCAGTCACAACAGCGTTCTCTCCTTGCCAGAGTACCACAACTAACTGCAATGGTATTCTTCCAGCAGAAGATAAGAGATGCAGAGACACATGAAAGATTGAAAGAAGGCAAGCAACAATCAGAACGGCCCAGCTATATTTTTAATGTATCTTAAGAGATGTGGTTTGGATCCCACACAAATCTCTGGAATAGTTCTTATTTTATACATTCTTTCTATAAACTCATATTACAGGTAGATCAAATCTTTTCTACACGATATTTTATATACTACAATAATGTTCTTGGTTTTGATCTTTTTTAAATTCATGATGAAAACATTTTAAATGCAGCATTCTGCCACAGTTTTCTTTTTTCCTTCATAAAAGCCTTTATATGTAAATACTAAAGGTGGGTTTAAATGTTGGTGTTTTCTGCTTTTAAAAATATCTGAGTTGAGAGAAAAAAAGGAAGCAAACAGAAAAGGCTTTCTTAATGAGGAAAATGTGATAAAATATAAATCCACATTGTATCATCCATTTTTAAGCAAGAAGGATATTCTTCACTTCTTTCTGATGAACCTCACCTCTTACCTACTATTTTTATAGTGTTACAGAAGTATATACCTACCTTTTGTTTTAGTATATTATAAAGGTACAAGAGCACAATCTTTGGTATTCTCAGTATTGTGATTAGAAAAGAGCCTTTTACAGCGGTTCCTAGATGATAGCAAAAAAGAACTGATATGGAAGCCAGGACTGGGTGAGGCGGTGGGTTATTTTTATTTCTAGAAAGAAAAACAAAGAATGTTTAAATGTTTTAGAAACTTATTTCAGAAGATGCACATTGTATCTTTTCAGTACTTGTAAATTTAAAGAATTTCGCTGGTATCTCCTTTTTTTCCACTTGAACAACTCGTTTTCCTACCAACTTCACCTGAATGTTCACTTTAGTCCTAAGGAAATCATAAGCGATTCCTTCAAAATTTCTGTTATCTTGGAAAATTAATAGTTTGCATAAGAAATTAAAAAATAGAAAGACTGTGATAAGAGAATAACTGGCTAGGGCTAAAGAGCTCTACAAATGTATTTTTAATAAATCCTCACTTCAGCAAGGATTTAAGTCATACACACTGTACCAAGATAGGTATCACAGCATGCAAGAATTCTGAAGGTATCACTGCAGTTCGTTCAAAACACTTAATACTTTGCAGCTGAGAAGTTGTATTCAAATATGTGAATATACCACATTATTTTAAATAGGAAATTCCAGCAAAGCAGTTGCTGCATTTGTTATTTTTGGTCTTACAACTAGGGGAACAGCTTGGGGGATAGTGGAATCTTATACTGAATAAGTCAGATTTGGGGTGGGGTTTTTTAAGCTGTCAGGTTTCTGTGTTAGAAACACATACATCACAATATAAACAAATTATTCTGTCCATATAGTACCATTATTTTTTCCCTTTTCCTTGTACACTACCTTGCATATGACAGTCTCAGTCAGAGCTCAGAATAGAAAAGATTAAGTTTCTGCAAGTTAAATTTTAACCAAGGGTAAAAATACAGAAAGTACACGGTTTACTCTTGTGTTAATAATTTACATGCTACTGAAGAGAAAAATGAAGAAGGGTTTTGATATTTTTTCACAGGACTGATTTACAAGGAGGAATGTCAAAATTTGAAGCTTAGATCAATTTCTACACATTTGGGTGCTTTACCACACCTCCTTTCACTAGTAAAGGAATTCCTCACAAGAACAGGGTCTGACAAGGCTTCTTGCTTTACTTCCAAACAGATTAGACAAAAAGCAAAGATTTTTCCTTGTAATTCTGGCTCAGGAAACACAAGATAACGGGTAGCTAAACACAACAACAGGTGATGCTTGTGACTCTACACAAGCTCAAGACTGACTCAATCATCCCCCTACACCCAGTCACCCCTAACGATGAAGTTTCACCCAGCTTCATATATTATATGTCTATATAATTATATTTTTTATATATATATCCTGAAGTGTCTTTACCACAAGCAGACAGTCAGACACATGCATGAGGTTGTGCAGGCAGTTTGTACCAGGCACTGAATTCTGTGCATGTAGACTCCACTGTGTGCACACAAGGGGTCAGGGAAGAAGAGGAATCTGCCTGCCAGAACTGGTTACGAGACTGAGTAGGGCCACAGCTGGCCTTTCCTCTTTGGTCTTCCTATCTTATCTTACCACAGGATTGTTTGATTTACACAGAATGCTACTATTCTAAAAGCCTGTGAACCTGTATTCAATACTACATCATCTTCTAACAATTTTCCTTCCTCAGTGCTGCCAATTGTCTTCATTTTCTTGTAAGCACTGTGACACTCGATATTATTTCTTAACACTGAGCTCCCTGAATCAAACGATCACCTGCATCTCAGCTTTCATTTTTAAACCATTTTTTGTGTGAAGAGAAAAATGTAATCTTGATGCCCAAAATACATAGACACTTGAAAAAAAAAAAAACAAAACCAAAAACATTTCCTTAGGAGCTGTCTGTCTTTTCAGAACTGTGCTTACAGTCTCCTTCAGTTCTGACTCATCTATTTCAAAGACTGCCTAAAAGAGAGCTAATGTAAAATGCTTTAAAAGTATTAGGTAATTAGTCATACATTCCTCAAGTAAACATGAATCTCAGTTTTTAAACAAACACAAATGCAAGATTTGTCAGAAAAGTGAACACACAGAGTGTACTTCCAACTACCCTTTATACTTGCTCTCAAAACCACAAGGGATGGGTCTGACCACATACATGCTGATGGCTCTTATACACGGGTTATGTCACATGCGTACACAGGGCAAAGGATGCTCATAAACTCTGCGGATGTATTTGAAACAGGAAGATGAATCCTTTAAAAATTTAGTCCTAGTTCATCTCTCAATGACTTTGGTGCAAATCCATAAACCTGGATTCTTGACTTACTGGTAGATGAATATATTTCACCTCCCACTGAATCTATGGGAAGTTGTGGTGCTGAACACTTCGGAATCGGGTAGAAAACCCCCATCCTGCAAAGGCTTCCATACTTCCTTAACTCCAACCCTGTGTGGTGACATATATTCATTGGAGTTACTGAATAAACTCAACTATGGACAGGAGAGTGATGCCTGTGACAGGGATCAAGCTACCATCCCACAATCCCAGATAGGAAAAAAGCCTCATCTCACTGAAATGGTAAATATGCACATAACACCTAAGCACACCAAGACGAAAATAAACCCTGATGTAAAACAGCAATAGTAACAAAGAAGGTTTTTTAAAAGACTGAGCCCTTTTCATAAGTCATAAAAAGTAATCACTAAGCAGAAAAGTGTTCTGTTTATTTTATTAAATCAGTAAAATCTTTAATGTATTTATGTTTCATCTGAACTAAAAGAAGGCAAAACCCATTTGCAGTGGTGGTACTACAGGTCAAACATATGTCACCTGCAAAGCTAATCCAGCTAAAATGACTCCCTGCCCTCCCTGTTTGCAACTCCACGGTGGCTGCTGGCCAGGCAGCTCATTGCTGCGTGTGCTGTGGAAGGAGATTTCCGCAGGGAAAGGCCATGCCATTTCCTCAGAGCACTTACAAGCCAAGAAGAAAGCCTCTCTGTGAGGTATCATAAACAAACTCTTGCGACGTGCCTTTATGATGCTGCCCCAGAGAATACATTAAAAACACACAGCAGACAAGCTCAGAATTGCTGGAACAGCTTGAGATAACCCTTGTCCTCAGTGGTGCGACTGTTCCTGCAGCCAGCCGTCCTCTCCCCACTCCTGCACCGCTCTGCGTCTCTGCAGATCTGTGCTGACAGCCTAAAGGCCAGGGAGAGGGATCACCAATGCAGAAAAATTGCATTTTCCCCTCCCAAGCACACCTCCCTCAACACACTACACATCACCTGGCAAGCACAAGGAGGGTAGCAGAGGTACAACATTATTTCAATACAACTGGGTGCAGGAACTTTCTGTACTCTGCAGCCAGTTCCTGCAGCAGTGAAAAATAGCTGCAAAGCGGAAGGTCCTAACAGAGCAGTAAATGTCATCACAGTGTTTTCCACAGATGCTTCCCTGTTCTGTGTGAAGATGCCAACAGTATCTTTGCCTCAGGGATTTAGATGGTGTATGGTACCAAGCCATACTGGCACAACCCAGTAAGTCAGTGAAATTGCTCTCCTTTCCAGTGCTTTCTCAAGTAAGCCAATTTAAATGAGCTCTTAGTGCCTCAACAATCAGCTGCTAAAGATTGAAGAATGTAAACTTGCTTAGAAGAAAAGAGTAGCCCGTTACCCACTGAAGCACAGCCACACTAGTTTACTTGGGTTTAGAGCTTCAATAAGAAAAAGGAGCTGATGTAAGAAATGGAGTTCCTCCCTTTTCAAGCCCTATCATGGCATGTAAAACAGTAGTGTGAGACTGTCTACAGACTTCAACCTTTGAAAAAACAGCATTTTAGGTTTTGTCTACTCTTCTACTAGCACCAGCTCAGCGACATGACTGTTGGCTGTGTAGGGATTCCTAGCAGAGATTCCCTTTTTGGATGGGAATGCAAAACACACTGAAAACAACAGCAGGCACTGGCTATGAGCAGGTATACCAGCTTTGCTGCTTTGGCTGGAGCAGGGGGTCCCTGCAAACAGGGCCCCTGCTATACAGAGGGGAGCAGAACATTTGGAAACCTTTCAGCAAGAAGCCTTTCCATCAGCAACTGAAACATCCATTCTAGAGACCATCAACAGAAACCTGCTATCTAGGCCCTGGAGAGGCACAACACCTCCCTTCTCAGCCACCCAAGCCCAATAGTCCCGGGTGGCTGCAGCCAGTGTTCCAAAGTCCCCAGTCTCTCTCCTGCCAGGCTCCCTGACTCACCCTCAGGTCACCTTCCCCAAGGGCTAATATTCCAATAAATTGAGATTATCACCATGCTCTTCTAATACAAAATGAAGAAATGCCTTAAAATGCCAGAGTTTTTCACAGATCAGAAAACCTCATCACAGGGTGCAGGGAACAGGGCAATGAGGGTGAGACTGCTCATAAAATGCTACTCAGGAAAATGTTTTCAGGATACTACCCTCTTCGTTGTCGAAAAAACTCAACAATGTATTGTGAGATTTAAACTTTTGCATGCAATGACAGGATAGCACCACTCCAGGGCATGAAATCAATATAATTTCTTTTTACAATAATGCAAGTCTAAAAAACAGTATAAATAATGAAAAGCAGAGAGTTCCTTTTTTTTTTTTTCCCTTCACATTTACATTTCAAGGTGATATAAAATTTGTTTGTTTACATATTTCTAAATTCTTAACAGGGGTGCTAAAGCATTTAAAATTAACCGAAAATATTCCCACAGAATGACAAAAAGAGTAGCAGACTAGGCATTTATGCAGCCAGAACAAATGGAAACCCAGAGTGGGGATGAACACTTAGGAAGAGGTCAAACTGCTTATGAATACATGAAATTACTGAGGAGCTATATATTGCATCTCCATTTGGAGCTCATGCAGTCTCCTGGAAAAGGGTCAAATGCAGCCTGTGGCTTATGAATGGCAATTTCGTCATAGTCAACTGAGCTCTGCTGGCTTGTATCAAGGCTCAATTTGGTCCTATACCCCCAGCAGCAAGGGTGAGTGATGTTAATGACATTGTAAAATTTTACTCAAGATCTTGCCACAAGCAACATTATTTTATATTAAACTGGATTCCAAGATACTGACATAAAATGCAATCTGTTTGAGACTATTTGGCCTATAAAAAGACTGAAAGTAAATGCTGGAAAATCCCCAAAACTGTGTGGGACAATTCTGCACTCACCTGTTGAAGTAACAAGTAACGACTGCCCCTGCAATCGTCATTTGCTGACAGGCAAGAATGAATTCGCTAGTCCAGATAAGGCCAACGAAATGATACCATGCCATGTAGGAAATTCCAGACAGAGCTCTGTATTCTACCTGTCCTCCTGAGGTTGTCTGTGCAGTACCTGGAGTTGGGATTACACCACTGTATTATTACAACACGCCAGGCAAGAGAGAAAAAAAAAANGCCAGGAAAAAGAAAAAAAAAAAAAAAAAAAAAAGAGGAAAAAGGACATTTAAGAAAAGGGGTACAGACATTATTTATCTTTTCCTCAGTAAAATTATTTAAAAAAACTGAAATAAATCAGGTGCTACTTAATTTTGTCCATTCTAACAAAGTTAGAAAGCCAAAATTCTGTCACTCAAATAGAATTTTGAAAAATAAAATTGTACAAAAAGCAAAACCTTGGGTTTAAATTGGGATTAAGACACAGCTGCCAATAAAGTCAAGAGTTCTGCTCTTGAAATAGTAAAGATCTAGGAGAAAACACTACTCAAGATTTAAGTAACCAAATGCTTCAGAAGGAAATTAAATCTTCATTTCCTTCATTCAAATATGAAATAAATTCATAGTCATGAAATGCTTTAGATTTTTTTGGTAAAAAGGGAAAGAGAAAAACTGCAGAAAAAATATTAAGGATGCATAACATACCATTGCAAAAAAACCCAGAATTATTATTTTAATCATTATTATTAATTAGAACCATGGCAAATAGTTTTCTGTTCCCTATACTTTGCAATCTTTGTGTAAAATATAGTCACAGAAAGCTGATATCTGTATGGCAGTATATGCTCCAGTGTTACTACTGTATTCAGGACCATTAACAAATTCAACTATTCAAGCCAAAAAAAAAAAAAAATTGCCTCCACTTCTGCTAATGACAAAGAACTTATTCCAATTCAATAGAAGGCTTTTGACAAAAGGTGGGGGTAACTCAGAGAACTTAGCAATCAGAACTCTCTCTGCGCAATTCTATTTACGCCACTTGACTCTGAAGTCTAGTCAGAGGATAATGCTATCGGGACATTTATTCCTAGTGAAAAGTCTCTAGGTCCATAACCTGCTGTTTTTTTAGTTTAATCAGGCCTTAAGTCTATTAATCGTAAAGATAAACATGTTCACAGAATAAAACGATCTCTGGAGGTGAGCAGTTTCTTATTCTAACTCCATGGAAGAAAAAACAAAGTGAGACATAGAATTGTCTTTTACTGCCAGAACAGCATTATTGCTTAAGCTTTAATATTTCATCTCCTCCCACAGGAAAGCACACCACCTTGAAGTTCAAAACTACCACAGACACAAAGCCATCTATGAAATGGTTCTCTTATTTCTGTCCTATTTTTCTATAGCCACAAAGTTCATACTTGAGAATAACTAAAAATAGAAACAATAAAGATTTGCCTTCAGCAATACCATCAGGTATAAACAAACTTTATACTTCTTCAGAACTAAGGCCCGTTTGACTGTAAATTATGGAAAATATTCATCTAGCCTACAGCAGCACTGCAAAATTATTGTGAAGTGCTTTAAAAGGATCAAAAATGCTACATAGGTGCATAATTATTGTATGATTAGCTTAAATACGTATCTGCATAAAATAAATTGAATTATTTTACTCCTATAACATTAACACTACAAGAAATTAATCCATCTTAGAGGCTGAGAGAAGAGCCATTCACCATTCAAAGGCAAGAAGAAATGTCTAAGTCTATGAATAGATTTATATCCTACAAACTAAGCATTTTTCCCAGAACTGAGTCAAACTTATTCTCAACACTCTTGTAATCAAGAGTTGCATCCACCAACACAGCACAGCTGGCCTCAAGGAGGAGTCTGTAGGTACCACATCAGACTTGTTCTTCAAGGCAGCTTTTGCTGAAGTGCAAACACAGACATATGTTCTAGCTATTTTATTTTCTGAGAGGAAATTTTAGCTAACCAGGCAAGCTCTTTGCAGTGCTGTATGGTTGGTCATTCACAGAAATGTTGTTGCTTCCATTATATTTAAACACATTTTAGGCCTGTTAAAGGCAAGATACTTGATGGTGTGAAAAACCTACTACTCATATCTCAGATCTCTTCTCCCCTGGTTTTAAGTTTGGATGTAATTTGCAAGTTTGGAGGCTCTAGATTGCCGTTTCCTTGCAGCACACACAAATGGCCAAGTGCGATCATTAACCATCACCTACAGTTTGGAAAAAGGGAACTTAAACAAATGATAGGCCAATGAGACACAAGAAAGTCTCCCACCTCCTCAGTTTTATGCAGAGAGAGACATTATGCCATCTGGTAGCAGAATTAAGCACATTTTCCACCATACAATCCACCTGAACTTTTCCAAAAAAGGGGACATTTCAGGCTTTGTGTCAGTAGTTTTGTCACAAAGACAGACGACGTATGTATGGTAAATTAATTCTGTTTGCTTTTTACCAGCCTACTGAAACAACCACCTGTAGTAAGGCCAGTAATGGCTTTGGCCAGCCTGCCACATGTAGAGGTGCACAGCACCGTGCTCCGCTGCACAGACATCAGGCACATCCACCACGGATCACTTTGCTCTCTAGGTATGGTAAATTGTCTTTGGTACATCACAGAAATCTGTTTGCCAATGAAAATATCTGTGTCTGACTGGTTCTCTGTCTTCTGGGCCTACTGTGCATGCATAATGTTAACAGAATTACATGCGATGCTGCTTTTCATCTGTCAGTCTTAGGAGTGCAGATAAACTTAAAAGCTATCCTAGACACCCCATTGAGAGAAGTATATTCCATTTTCCTCACCACTCCACTGTGATCTCTCCATTCACACAAGCTAAACTTTCTCAGTAAAGCCTCAAAATATGGTTTGTTTTATTAACAGAATATTTTTCTACAACCACACAATGACAAATCTTTCAGGTGTGCTGCATATGCTCTTCCTGATAACATCAAGGAGTCAGTAAAGAATTGAAGTCCCGACAGCTGAATTGCCAAATCTAAAATCCTCTGATCAGCAGAGACGTTGATCTTCTGCAAATACTTGAAAGGAGTGTTGTTAACAATGCAAACAGGCACAAGAGCTCGCAGCAGAATTCCGAAGAGCTTCCCCACCCGACTCCACAGCCCGGCGCTGTGCCGCGATGTCAGTCCCACAGCAGCACAAGAGTCAGTGGGCACCTGTGGCACCCTTAGCTGTATTTTGGCAATTTCAGGTGCTCTTAACTTGGCAACTGCTGCTGCAAGGTTTTGCAGATGCCTGGAACAGCAGGCTGTTCTAAGAGACAAAAATTCCCAGGAAGTCTAGTTTAGCAATTTCCTTATAGGAAAAAGAACCACTGGCCAGAAAATACCAAGAACCTGTTTATCAGTTCCTGTTAACATGAAAATATGATGGGCCCTTCCCACTCCCAAGTGAGGAAAGGTTCTGGCATCATACACTGAATCTTTGTGCTTCCTGCAACGTAATTTATTGTGTTATTTTATTTAGCTTTTTTCCACACAGTGGTATTTACAGCTAAGCTAGCTGACTGTAATTGGAATGTCAAGGACCCTACAGGAAAGAGATTTTTATTGCTGGTTCTGCTACTGCACAGCTTTATGTGGCAGTTTTACTGCTCGCTTGCCTGTAGGATGCACCTTCATTACAGGAAAATCTCACACGGCCTCCATATCCCACTTTACAGTCTTTATGCCATGTGGACTTCACGGCTCCTGCGTGCTGGAAAGCTGAAAGACATGCTTTGCTGCACCACTTGGCCACTTCAGTCTTGCAGTGAAATGTCACACAAATTAGCAAACAATAAGACTCAATAACCCTCAGACATATCAGCTTTTCCAAAGCACAGCTGAATTCCATTCCTAGCCAGCTAATGGTTCTAACTGGTGCCACTGTTTGTGCTGTCTCAAGTCTGGAGTCTGGCATTTCTCCTAGCTCTGGAATTCACCTCTGCTGATCTTGGAGATTCTGAATTACCAAGGTACTTAAGCAGGTGCCTACCTTAAAATGCATAAGTAGCCCCACTGATTTTAATAGGATTATCCATGTGTTTCAAGTTAGTCATGTGCATAAGAACCTTTTCCAAGCATGGGCTGCAGTTTTCTATAGCTCCCAAGAAGTTAATCTTTTCTCAAAGTAACACTAATTTTTGAAGGGGGATGTAAATAAGGTGTCTGTGTGGTTGTATGATGATCAGGTGCACCACAGCTGAAGTGAGGATCAGCTCCAGAGCTGTAAGATGCCAAGATGCTATAAATATTATATATAACTAGTGAAGGCTCAAGGAAAATGTTAAGAACAGGTGCAGCACAGCAGCAAGCCAATTTCACTTGCCATCTCTCTGTATTAGACAAAAAGAACAGTGTCTTTGTAAACATTTTATTTTTTCAGCTTTCCTGGTATATTTTCATTTAAAATACAGTCTGCGTAGCCCCAGAAAATATATTCATGAGAAGAAAAGGTCAAAATGTCAAACCCAAGAAAACCACCGCCTGTATTTTACAAACAGAATTCTGGACAGGCAACTACTTGTCATCAAAGAAAACAAATTGCTCAAATTGAGCAAAGATAATGTCTTCAGAAAAGTACTCTCAGCTGTTGAAAAAGTCCACAAAAATAAAAATCAAGAGAAATGTCTTCCATTTATAGGGCGACTATAGAAAAATAGTAGAAAATACCAAGCTGTTCTGCCAATGCATTGTTGACCATATAGTACTGTATTTATTTGTTTTTTACAGGCTGTGTCACCTTACAACAGCAAAACATCCCCAACAAGCTACCTTGCCATGAACTATTTTAGCAAACAGCATTTCATAGGACTCATATTTGGGTTGAAAAGTTGAAATAAAATCTAAAGGAATATTCTCAAAACCCAGTCTACTGTTCATTTGTCCAAGTTTTGAACTACAAGACAAATTTGAGGTAGAGTATGGACCTGGAAATCCAAGTAACTAGCATCCTTCTTGCTGACACCGACCTCCTGTATCAACTCGGCAAATCTCCTCAAACTGAGCGCTGGATAAAACAATCATTCACTACCTCCCCAGATCATTAAAAGGCTAAAATTGCCTTTGTTGTCTTCGAACTCCTCTCGGGAGGAGTTACTCCGCAAGCAGAGCAGCTGTAAACAACCGAGCTGAAGCAGAAGAAACTCTCTGGCACTACTTTATCGGCACCTAGCGGGCACCGGCGCTGCTGCAGGTCATTTCCATGCTATTTACATAAACCCCTCAGCCCCTTGACTTTGTCAAGAACTCCGTTTACACCTGTTGGGTAACAACAGCCACGTTTAACATAGACAGCTTAACAAAAAGAGTAATTAAAAATACAAATGATAAAGTTAATAGAACCGAGTTTTAACGAGAAAAATAATGAAATTCGTAGAGTGGCATTTTCCAAGCTGCATTTATGCTTAGGCTCTAACTTAGAATTGGTTTGGATTTTACTTATCAAACACATTAAATATATGTTCTCTTTTAAATATTAACACACTAACTGTTAACAGAAAAATCTTACAAAGATTGACATCTACACTAAAAAAATCCTGGCAGAAGATCTCAGTCAAAACACATTTTACTAGATTCCTCACATGAGCAATATATTGACAGTTAAGTTCCTGGAAATGACCTTCCCTTCTTATGCTAAATCTGCCAAAAGTCAATTTTTCCAACAATGAGAGCATCCTAGAATCTTTAACATCTGTGCAGCAAGGTTATGCTGCCTTATGTACTGTACTGCTTGTATCACTGGCTGGAAACATCAGCATTCCTACTATACTAGGGAGAAGACAAAAATAAAATACCTTTGAGCCAGAAGACGTGTGCTGCACTATGAATGTAACAGCAGATCATAAACTGCTTGAATTCTACTCTCCAAGCAGACGGGGGGTGGGGGGGTTGGGGGGAAATCTTGAATGGAAACGTCTAGCAGAAAACAAAGAATATAACCAATGAAAGAAAATGGCACAACATGGAAAAAGCATAAAAAGCCTCTCTCAAAGACAGTTTTCATTGGGTTTTATTTCCCCGTGAACACATGTGGAATTTGCTTTCGGATACAATGTACAAGTCACCGCTTTCCTGCAAAGCCTGTAAAAGCATCCAGGAAATACCTGACTGGTTCCCCATACTGCACTTACCATCCAGCTGTTTCTGTCATAAGAACTAAAATATTTCTACTCTTCTAATGTTTGCTGAATTTTCAAAAGCTTTGGAATACAACAACAGACTCAGCTGGCATTTCCTAAATTTAGGTTTAACGAGGGCAGCTTCACATCCTAATGTGTGCATACCAAAAGTACCAGTGAATATTCCTGTGGGTAATGGGCCAGCCCAGCTTAACATGAAAGATGTAATATTTCCTTTAATAGTTCTTGTTAATTACATATTTAGAAAATCTGTGTGTTATCATTGATTTTATTCACCTGCTACTAGATTTACTGCAGCTAATGTTAAATTGCATCTGATCCAAGCAGGTGCATGAAACAAACAGCTGGTTGATAGCTCAGGTGATGCTCCTCTTTATAAAGGGTTGGTCTGAACCAGTGATAAGATGCCCCACCAGGCCAGTTTGAAAATTACTGCTACCTGGCAGATAGGTGCATTAATAGGATGAAGATTTTTGCAGTAGAAGCTAACACCCACACAAAGCTGTGTCTAGCACATAATGCTGCCTCCATAAAGGGAAAATTAAACTCAAAGGAGCACAGAGAAGGAATATTCATGATGCTTAAGGCAAAATGAATCTGCTTGACTATTTATAGTTGGCCAGGAAAAACTCACAAAGAGACTGTTGGCTGGATATTCTACCTTGCTATATCTGACCATCTTGCAGGAGGAATAGGTCATCACCTAGACAAATGCTTCAAGCAGCTATTTCTGACAGACATGAGCTACTGGTGTAACTGCAGCAGAAACTGAGAGACCCTTGCAAACCTGCATGGCTCTCCAATGAAAGCTGGAGGGAAATGGATCCTACCCTAGCTTAGGCAACAAGTGAGTGATTTGCAACACCAACATGGACTCAGACAGATGGACTATGATGTTACAAGTGAAGTGGGTCTTAATACAGAGCCTGAACTAACAGTGAGATTGAGATGGAAGCATTTGTGATGGAAGAAGAGTGAGGTACCTGACTCATGGAGATGGGGAATACTGCCAGTTTTGCCAATGGGCTCAGCTACAGAAAGACTGGAGGCTTTTCTGGCCTAGCAGGGATCTGTAAATTTGTATAGAGTCACCGCAGCCACCATCTCAAGGGGTGGTGGAAACACAGGATAAAGTGGTACCACACAAGCATTTGAAAAGCTAGGCTGTGTTTGCATTTCCCATCAAGATTCAGAAAATAGAAACCCCATGAATAAATAGGGGAATTACAAACAAATGTCTCTCCCCAGATCAATTCTGTATCAGCTCGGGCCCAAAAGACAAGAGCTGACTACTAGCAGTGTCCCTAGAAATTTAAAATAAAAAAAAAATCCAGTCTCCAAATCATAGAATCATCGAGACAGGAAGGGACCTCCAAAGGTCATCTAGTCCAACCTCCCCTCAGTCACAGGGACACCCCCAACTAGATCAGGTTGCCCAGGGCATCATCGAGCCTCACCTTGAATATCTCCAAGGAAGGGGCCTCAACCACCTCCCTAGGCAACCTGTTCCAGTGTTCCACCATCCTTAAAGAAATTTTTCCTAATATCCAACCTAAATCTATTCTTCTCTAACTTAAATCCATTGCCCCTTGTCCTGTCACAGTAGGTCTTTGTGAACAGACTCTCCCCAGCCTTCATGTAGGCCCCCTTCAGGTACTGAAAGGCTGTGATTAGGTCTCCCTGGAGCCTCCTCTTCTCCAGGCTGAACAGCCCCAGCTCCCTCAACCTATCTTCATAGCAGAGGTGCTCCAGCCCCCTGATCATCTTCGTGGCCCTCCTCTGGACCTGCTCCAACAGGTCCATATCCTTCCTATATTGAGGGCTCCAGCCCTGCACACAGTACTCCAGGTGGGGTCTCACCAGAGCAGAGTAAAGCAGCAGAATCCCCTCTCTGGATCTGGTGGCAACACACCTTTTGATGCAGCCCAGGATGCAATCATAATTGCCATATCTCTGGCAAATCATAATTCTTTCTAGGTCCAGAGGCTGATGTCTGCACAATGAGTTACCCCCAGAGCTACACAATTTATCTTTCCTGCTTTGGGTGACATCACACAGAAGAACAACCTCCCTCTCCCTTGGATGGCATGATGCTGAGCCGAAGGACACCACCCAAATCACTCTGGCTCAATCAGAAACAGGTGTTAGAGTGGTATGTCCACCAGTAATGCCACTTCCATACTCAAAATTTGTTCAAGCAGATCCTTCATAGTGATTGAATATGCTGTACAGAGCACATCCGCTACAACTGCGAGAACCTCTGAATTCATCCAAATACAGTTGTACCAGTCTAAGTAATGACAGCAGTTGTCACTAAATTATTGCTCAGAAACAATGTTCTGCCTCCATGACACTTGGACACTGTTTATAGTCAGAGCTTATTTTTTTTTTATTTTTAAAATTATTTAATTTTAATTTTTTTTTATTATATATAGTTATTTTGTAACAACTGCACTAAAAGCCATCCCCTCCCTCCTGTTACTTTTTTTTTTTGNAACAGAAAGAAAAGTCCACATATAGGAGCAAAAATCTCTTTTCTGTAGTGCTATGACTCACACAACTTTGGCAATGTTGAAGACTCCAACAAGCAGGGGGAAAAACCAAACAAAAATAAAGGAAAGAGTAGCACAGGCCTGTAACAACACTAGTCCACCTTTTGTACACTAATGCCAGGAGGTCCTGTATTGAAGCAGTGAGCTTAGGCAACAGACAGCATTCATAGCCAAACCATGGAAAACATATACTTACCTGCAGTTCCTAGGCTAAGTAGTACGGCAACCCAAAACAGCCAGAACACAAGGAGAATCAGAAAGGTCCAGAGTGGTTGGAACAGGAGGAAAGGAATCCTGCCAAGGATTTTACCGACAATCTGAAAGAGCTGTACAGCGAACTGAAGCCTCTTTCTTAGTACAAGTATAAGGGAAAGGAGAACAACCTGTTACAGGAAACAAAAAGACAAACTGTTGGGTTTTTTTTCTTTATGAGAAGCATCAGAGTTGTCAAATATGGTATCCTGAGGTACAGATTTCCCAAAGACATGTCAGCAAGGCATTTTACACAAACTTATTGTGCAATGGAAAAAAAGGTTTCTGAGACACAGCCTATATTCTCAAAGAGCCTGCGGATTAAAATCTGATTTTCTGAAACCATTACTACTGTTTCTTTAAAACAAAAGAGGATTCATAAAATTGTCATTCATCCAATGGAAACAGTCTGTTTTGCTTTACACTAAACACATTTTTGTTTTTCAAACACATGTACACAAATTCACTTTATATGCTACACATTGCTTTCATGTGCCCTTTATGTCTAGCATTTAAGCTTTCTTCCAGCTTGCCACCACTCACAATGGTAGGAGGACCACTCCTTTTCTGCAAAAAGGATAGTAGCACAACTAAACTAATTTGAGAGCTGTGTGCCTATGGAAGCAAAGCAGACATCAAATAAAACTTTAATTATTTTTTCCCCCAAAATGAAACAACAACAAAACTCTGAGTCAAAATCCACACAATGTCCCCAGTTCTTTGTATACGACAAGGAACTATGAACAGCAATTAAAAGAGAGGTCAGAATCTATAAAGTATTGAACGCAACCACTGGCAGCTGCTTCACTAGTTTTCTCGCCTGCTCTAGAAAGAAGCCACCAGCTCTGAAGAGAAATGTGACTTGCAGGAGTGGGTATTCCCAGTTCCGCAGATGACAGTCGGTTGCACTGAAACACACGTGGATACAAAAGAACCTTTTCTTACCCCTTTAGTATCAACACAAGTTACTTAAAAACTTAAGTTTAAGTTTTTTAACTTACTTAAAAAAGAAGTAAGCTATAACTTACAGGTGATATAAAAAACCATCTGATCTGTGGCATATTTGTATTTGTCACTGTAAACAGTCAGACTGTTCATATCTGGTGAATTCCAACCTATGGATCCTATTCTGCTTTAAGAAAACAGAAGAACAATCACTTTGACAAATGTGCCACAAAGTACAAATTGTCTGTACACTTGTATTGATCAATGACTCCTTTAACTTTGCAACATCAGAGTGAAAAAAAAAATCACTTGAAAAGCTGTAAGTCACACTCAAATTTCTTGTTGGAAAACAAGGTCAGTGAGAGAAAAGCAGAATTTAACCCCACAACTTGAGGCCCAGATGCTGCTGCTGCCCGTGCTTCACTACCCCTTTCCTTGCCTAAAAGAGCTGTCACCCCTTTCTCCTACTGACAGGGCAGGCTGAATACACACATCTCAGGTTCATATCAAGCCAGTGTCCCTCTTCTCACTCTACAGGATTCTCCATTTAGCTGATGCAGAGAAGGATGGGGATGGAAAACTCTTGCATTTCCACAGCACCAGTGCTAACAGCATTTGTACAGGGCAGAGCCCTCTGTTGACAAATAGATTTCACAATGAAGTCATAAAACTGTTTAAATGAGTGCAAGCAGATCTTGTAACTGATTCTCATTTTCAAATGTGGAATGATGGAATTAGGAGTTCCTCATTAGGAATGAGAAATTATTTTTACTGTTGCAGAATCTCTGCAGCTGAAGTCTTCAAGTTACAGCTTAGGGTAAAACAGTACTTACGGTAACTACTGTTGAGAAGATAGCATATCCAAGTAGAAATCTTACATTTTCCTTTTCTGTTTCCAATTCAGTGCTGGGATCACTTCTGTAGTCATAATAGAGCCACCAGAGAACACCTGAGACAACTGAGCCAAGAAGAGCAGAGTGAAGGTGGGCGGCGCTGCCCGGCTGTCTCCCCGGCTGCTTGCCCTCCACTCAGGAACACCCTTGCCTTGCAGAGAGGCACCGCGTCAGGGATCTCCAGGAAAACTCATGGCATGTTCTGTTAGCCTGAGGTAAACTGCAGCAGAACATTTGGTTTTCTTGCAGTTATGCTAAAGCTCAGGTGTGTAATTTCATTGAGGAGATACAAAGCTAACTTCTGTGGAATGACAAGCTTCAGCTGGACACATTCCTATAGTTCCCCCTTTCTAAAGTCAGCAACATAAAACTTCACTAAACTTTCTTTGAAACACTAGTGTTTTCCTAACTGCATGCATCTGCCAAAAGAACTGTTGCTTCCAAGCATCTATGATTTTTTGTTTTTTTTTTATAATCTCAACACTCAGCAGCTGGAATGGCACAGCCAGACTTTGGCACCTAAAGGCAAGCAGAGCTCAGCTTGGAAATGGCTGTGGTAAGCTTAAGGTTCCTGAGGATGGCCATAGAGAAACAGGAGAGCTGTTTGTTCAGCTGCCTCTCCCGAGATGATCTGTTTCACTAAGCGTATGCTAAAAGGTACATATACTTACATAACAACCCGAACACCACCAGTGCAATCAAGGTATGGACCAGAAGGGTACGAATAAATCTGAAGGCTAAAACCAGTATAAAAGAGAAGGCTGGAAAACATACAAAATAACTTGTTTATAACTGTTACAACCCATTTAACTTATATTGTATCTACTTTTAAGATAAATTTAAGGTTCTTGCAGAATCTGGGCTTTTACTTTCCAACAGTAGTCTCAAAGGCAGCAGCATTTAGTAAATTTGGAGACCTTTGCAATATTTAAAACACTCAGTTACCTGTAACTTATTAATAATGAGCTTGTAACTGAAATACTTCACCTTGGAAACTACTAGCCTTTCAGTAATATTTTGTATTAGATTTGGGTTAAAATTTCCATGCTGATGCCATTTTTTTTTTCATCAATGATTTCTTACAGTCCTTTGAAATGGGACACATGAACTCAGAATCTGATCTTTCATCAGTCTATTAAATGCCTCCTGATCAGACAATCACTCCTTAAAAACAATTCTGCCCAGAATATATGAAAAAGATCACTTTTAAATTAAAGATATAAAGCTAATAGAAACATTTGAAACCTCACACTTTAACTTAATATCATTACTTACTTCTCATTTATAACCTTACCTAGTGCAAGGAAACTCAGTCCTATCACAGTATCTCTTCCTGCCAATATTCCACTCAGAATTCGGTGAAAAACATCCATTTCATTAACCATACTTATTAAGACAGGTGCATATTTGGAATAGCACTCAGGATTTTGTGGAACACATCGATTAAATAATGGAAAAGATTTACTGGAGGATTAAAAACAAAGATGGTAAAAAATATTAATTATTGGACAAACAGTTTCAAGTAAACACAGATCCATTACACCATTCTCTTTCAAGCCCCTCTGCCATTCCCTCCTGGCATCCTCAACACATTTTTGCATCCACAGCTGGCCATTGTGACCTGTGACTGGCAGGCATCCTCCCTGGATGTGGCACCTTGCACATGGCATCTGATAGAATTGGGCACTGGGCATGGGAATGGTCTGTTACAAACCATAATTTTATATTTCATTTGCAAAATAAACTCCTAGAAGCGTCATGCCTCTCTCACTGTACCAGAACACCCATTCCAGAGAAGGGCAACAAAGCTGGTGAGGGGTCTGGAGAGTAAGTTTTATGAGGAGAGGCTGAGGGAGCTGGGGTTGTTCAGTCTGGAAAAATGGAGGCAGAGGGGACACCTTACTGCTCTCTACAACTACCTGAAAGGAGGGTGTAGAGACGTGGGGGTCGGTCTCTTCTCTCAAGTCACAGACAATAGGACAAGAAGAAACAGCCTCAAGTTGCACAGGGGAGGTTCAGATTGGATATCATGAAAAATGTTTACATTGAAAGGGTTGTTAAACATTGGAATAGGCTGCCCAGGGAAGTGGTTGAGGCATCATCCCTGGAGATGTTTTTAAAAGACAGGTTGACATAGTGCTTAGAGACATGGTTTAGTGATGATTTTTATCAAAGTTAGGTTGATGATTGGACTAGACCATCTTAATGATCCCTTCCAACCTAAACAATTCTACGATTCAAGATTAACCTGGTAGAAAAAAATGAACTATTATTTCAATGACCATCAGCACATAACTCCTATTCCCATTTCAGTCTGGCTTCACCTGCTTTGATCACATCTGTTTATGTAAAATCTAAATTCATGCTAACACTGCAGTAAGCTACCTTGTTGATCATTCCAGACCACAAACACTTTGCATCGTTTTTATGCTATTCAAGCATCTAAAAGCCACATCAAAACAGTGTTTGTAAGGTACAATTAACACCACCAAATATTTAAATATGAAATTATTTGGCACTTCCAGACAAAGTTCTTGAACATATTTATTGTCCCACTTCGGCAATTCTACACTACAACAGTCAAAGACAGAATCTTTGAAAAGGAGAGGTTTGTTCATCAATAGTTAAAAACTTCTCTGACTAGCTTTGCTTCTGCTATGAAATATCACTGTGCACAATGAATAACTTTGCTGAGTTCCTTGCCAAACAGAAAAAAAAAAAGCTTAAAAAGTCAGAGAAATAAGTAAAATGTGCAGTATTTTTTCATCAATTTACACTCTCTCCTTTGAACCACTTCATGTAGCATTTTCACGTCTCCTGCTCTCTTCTGTTCACTTTTTTCCCCTTTTTCTCCTGTTCAGAGCAGACAGCTTAGTTCTGCAAATGTGAAGATTCCAGTTCTTCACTGTATTTTCATGACACAGTGCAATTTAAAATCACGGGTTTATGGCTTTTGACTCACAATGCCAAATGTTAAAGACAGCTCTACCCGCAGACCCGTGCTTCAAGCCAGCTGGCTGTGAAATGATTCTGATGGAAACTTCTCGGTTCAGGATAATAAGCAAGCCTGGAGACCACAGCTCCTCTTCCTTGGCATTGAGGGAGAGAGGAAAAGTCTGTGCAGGAGACAAGTTGCTCCTCATGTGGAGTGCCTTTCCCCAGATTTGGAGAGGAAAAAACCACAAAAGGGTACAAGAATGGAGGGAATGCAGTCCTTGCTCATTCCAGGGGACAGGACACTGGCACATTCACGAGCTCATAAGGATACACACACAGAAATAAACAAACAGAGCAAACCCATTCTGGCTGTACAGCACCAAGTCAAATACAAACCCTGAAGAAGCAACAATCCTTAAGAAGCTGTTTGGACTCAAGGTTATTGTGAAGTACCCAGTAATTCTTACCTCGGTGGAACTGGTAGTGTGGGACACAGCTCAGCTGCCTTTGGATTTAGTGTGTAACTGGAAACGTTCAGGTTGTAAACACAAAGGCATGAACCTAAGAAGTTAAAAAAAAAAAAAAAAAAAAAAAAGAGACACAGAAGAAAAGTAACTTAATATTAGTTAAAATTTTGGAGAAAAACACATTATCAATTAGGCTTTCTTTACACTTTTGCTTTGATCCCTTAGCAGGCCATATTCATCCCTGATATTCCAGTGGGAATGTAAATAACAAGTGCATTAATTGGGTAAATCTAAAGCAACCTCTGCAAAATCTTTTGCCTTCTAGACTTAGCTATAATTACCATTTACTGATCTTCCTGGAGGGCAGGCACGCTATTTTTTCCACAGTGTGATACTTCAGCCCTAGACTAAGGTAAAAGAAAAGCCTAAAATGACAGAAACTACAACAGAACTAGGCCCCTCATGACTTATAACAGGCTATGTATGTAGCCAGAAAAATCACCTTTTCTTGACTCTAAGCTAAATATTACCAGGTACTCTGCTAATTAGACCATTTTACAGTGCTTCTGGTAAAGAAAGGCTGGACACATTCAAGCCATTCAAAATGCAATACTGCCCTCTCCCTCGAGATAAACATGCAAGCAGTTCTAGCATGTAGATGGAATTTCATGCAATTATATCCAGTTACACTGAAAACACTCATACAGTATCACATGTGTTTACAGCTTTCCATACGTAACAAATGATGGTATAATATCACACAATGAAATTTAAAAAACTGCTGTCAATTTTAATAGCAATCCTTGACAAACAAAACAAAAAAGAATGGAATTCTGACCTCCAATTGGCCACCAATATTCATATGGTCTGAAGTTCACACTGCATATAACCCTATAGAATAAGGGTTAGGCTACAGCTTATTTTATTTACATGTTGGACATGAATGAACTGGAGCTGCCTCTTTTGCACAATAGCTGTTTCTGACATCATATCCATCTTGAACACCAGAATAAAATAATTGATAGAATCAATAGCAAACTTCGGTATCTGATGTATAAAGGGGTAAAAACACTTGTGTGTCTCTGGAATTAATACTTCCACAACAGTTTTAATTAAAAGAACCAGTTAAACAAGTTTCTCAAATAGCCTATGAGCCCTGTTCACCTACTGGCACCCCCACCAAACTACACTAGGTCATTCTCACCAGCAAGTTTTCCACTGGATAATCTCAGCATTGTGCAGGAATTAATCAACAACTGTTGAATTTGCATAAGAGAGCTGTAACATTTCTAGAAACTATGGCTTTGAACTAAAGCAGAAACAAGACATTTTATTTTCTGTTGCCATAGACTGCTCAGGAAATTAATGGTAAGAAATTACTCCCTAGCGTAGCAAACATAAGAATAACAAAGTGAAAGTTGCTCAGCTGTTCTACAGATACACTAAGACATTTATATTCCCTGTTGCACACCATTATTCCTTGCAAAACTCTGGAGGTCTTCCAAAGAGTTGAGTTGCTCTTGTGGACAACTCGACACGCACAAGGAAACTGAACTGATTTTGAGGCTTTGCATTTCCAGGCTGCATGAATTCAGAAAGAACACATACCTAGAAAGAAAAAGAGATCCTCTTTTCAAAAAAACAAGATTTCTGGGGTTTATAGGTTCAAATTCTGAGCCTTTTTTCCATCTTTTTAAAAAGCTACAAAGCAAATGAAACTCTTTTTCCATATATATTGGCAAAAATGGAGTTTGAAGCCAAGTTTGAAGTTAAGAAGCAATTTGAGAACATGCTGTATTTTTACACTTGATTTTATGTTCTTAAAAGGGATCAAACATTGCCAAGGTGGGTGCCACACTACAAGGACTAGTTCATGGCAGTTGATGGAACTACTGGGAACTTCAACATGTAACTTCTTAAGTACAAAGACTTGTCATACAGAATGACTTCTGGTTTGGCCAAAGCACTATTTAACATCTTATTTTATAAGGCAGCAGCATAAAGCCTAAGGATGCAGCACATTTTCAAATTATATCTTAACTTTTTAATTTCACTCACCATTTTGCACCATTCTCACACCT
The DNA here is from genome assembly GCA_013398155.1 of Pedionomus torquatus. NCBI lineage: Eukaryota > Metazoa > Chordata > Aves > Charadriiformes > Pedionomidae > Pedionomus > Pedionomus torquatus. Next base: position 111,863 of record VZRU01003695.1, read on the forward strand.
ATTTTTTGCCTTTCAATAGAAGCGTGTATATATACACATACACATATGATAGACACCTAGAAGATGCATATCTTTTTAAGTTCTCAAACATTTGCTTTATTCAGACATCACCTGATGTACTTACTTTTTATCAGTCATGTCCTGTCCAGAAAGGGGTGCCCCTTTTACAGGAGTGTTCTTCCTACCACATATGTTCCCAAAGCTGTCATATCCAAGCACAAGTCTTTCTGCAGCACCAGCCATCACAGCGTAGCCAGTTATAAACATCTGTTAAAATATTTTTTAATGTGAAATCACGCTACAATAGCTTTTTCTTCCCATTCAATAAATAATCATTTTAATCCATGCATTTTTGATTTATGGATGCAAACAGATGTAAATGTAAGATTCATCGCTCCACAAAAGGCTGGAGGAAGTCATATGGATGAGTTTAGCCCTATTGCCTCTTAAGGGCTTTCCCTCGTCTATTACTGAAAATACATAAATTAAACAGAGTATCATAGGAAAAGATACATAGGAGTTCTAGTTCAAATAATAGAAGAGCAGTAGTAAGGTGTTAACCAAGGCCTCTACTGAAGTTTGTGTGTGTCACGAGGTGAAGTCACTCAAATGGTAATTCCTCAAGTGCTTACTGCTCCTCAAATTTCAGGGTGTCCTTCAGGCCACACCTGGGCAATATATCCTCTGAAATACTAAGTCCTTGCAGCTGCTAGTGAATTTAATCAGAGGTATATTTTAAGCACCTGAAGTACAATTAAAATGCAGGTTATCTGAAATTTCAGGAAGATGGATTCTTTAACATATGAAAAACCTGGAGAGGCACACTGTGGACTCGGTGACATTGCACTGATCATTTAGATGCTCTGCTGCCAGATCAAAGCTCCTGCAGATCTGCTCCCTGTAAACCCCAGGGGCAGCTAAGCATCTCTGTTGGCCAAGCAGCAGCAACCCTTATTAAGTATAAAACACCTTGCCTAGGTATACAGCTTAAACCCTGCTCCTGTACCCCATGAGGGCCAAAATGCCCCTTGAAAAGAACTTTTCCGTGTGCCAAGAAGCAGTAATTCTTCTTTTGGGAAGTCAGTGAAGTCCTGGGTATGACTTTACCCAAAAGCTTATTTCCAGCACTCCAGCTATTGAAGAATTCAGTGATTCAATCGTCCCCTCTGTCCCATGGAATGGAAACCATGTTTTTACACACACCAAGGACAATCTACTCAGCTCTGTGGCTACATGCCAACTGCTGGCAGCAGCAAGTCGTCTGGGTCCCACATTAACCCCTACTACTTTGCTGAATATCAGCTGTGCTGGAGACAGATTGAACATATCAGATTCAGCATAACTGTTTTCTTAAAGGGTTTAGAGCCTTTATTTGTTATTCTGCATTTCACGCTTGTGTCTAAAGATGGGATCTGGGCAAAAACTGAGTCTCATAAACAACATCTAAGTATGTGCTTCCTTAGTCCCCAGTGTAGTCTCATTTCCCCTTATATGTTTGCAGTATAACTAGTTATTTTTATTTTTTTTAAATTATGAATGCATGTTAATACAGTCTCAATATGGAAATCTTTGTAGAGACTCCACAATTAAAGTTGACATACTACTTGTGTGATACTTGTTACAATTACAAAATATCTTCAGATCCAGTTTATTTACATAGCAAATATTTGCTAATAATTAAATTGTTCTCAGAAGAAAAAGGAGAAATGAGTTGGCATTGTAACTCAACCTGAAATATGCTTTCAGAAAAATTCCGGCACTCCTTCTAAAGATGGCCATCAGTATGCCAAATACTGGGTACACGTGATTTTTTAAGTGCAGAATGCTGGATAAAAGCCATAACTACTGTTAAGTAATAGATGGTTGAATGACTGCTGGAGGGGTGTGTCTATAAATGCCAGTGATAAACATTTCCAGAGTCACTAAATGCAGTTTCAACTTTTTTCACTATGTGAACAAATCAGTGTCACCAAAATTTTTTTAACTTTCTAAAAGTAAGATCAAAGAAGAGACAACAAATGCATGTCTGCAATAAGCTATTTCACAGAAACTGAGCAATAAAAAGTGAGACAAAACAAGCAAAAATCCTAAATCTTCACTGTTTGACACGTTTAATTTTTCGCATTACCTCCACTGATCCAAGCACTAAGCGTAAAACAGTGTGTAAAAAAACCAAAAACTATTCTGTTCACAAAGTACAGCTTCAGTTATGCAGTGTTCAAAATGTATATGTATTTCTCTGCATTAGCTTCCATTACAAGAGTTATTAGGAATTGAATTGAAAACAGAAAACAGATTAATAGTGTATTCACAAGAATTCTGAGTAGCCTCAGACATATAATGAAAAAGACATTCATACTTAAGAAAGATAAAGCTTGTTGCCAAAAGCTTGCATGCTGTTCTAAGCACAGGACAGACTGTGACTTGATCTAACTTCAGACAAACATGTTGCAAGATAACAAGACTACAATGAATAAACAGAAATAAGAGCTCAGTCAGAGCCCAGACTAATTTACAAAAAAGCAAATTCTAAATAACCCAGCCCTGTCATGCAGGACTTCTAAAGCATATGGTCAGAACTTAAATGTTTGTGTAAAGTTTGGGCAATAAAGCGGTGCACCACCACAAAGGTCAGACCTGTCCCAGTGCCACCCCATGCCCGTGATAATTTCAGCTTAGACTTCGCATACCACTCTGCAGAACCGCATTAACTTTGCATCTGATTTTGTCTTTAAGAAAAAAAGCCTGCTTACCAAACCAGCCCAGAAAAGAAAGAAGAGGAGCAACCACAAAGTGTCCGTACACTTCCTGTAAACGACTGGTCTCCATTCCCTTAGTTCAGAAACACCATCTCCAGAGTCCTGAAATGGAACAAAGAAAGAAAAACGGGGGAAAAACCCAACAAACTTCCTGTGAAATTAAGATCGAGTTTCAAGCGACCGACGTTTCTGAAAGCGCATAACCTTGCCCTTAAAACGCCAAACACCTTGTAACCCTCTGACCGCAAGAGCTGCGCAGCTCCTGCATAGCGCGCTGCGCTCCCACCGCACCGCCCGCCGCCCCGCACC
>VZRU01003695.1:115962-149946 GCA_013398155.1 Pedionomus torquatus
CTGCAGAGAGGTTGGACTAGATGACCTTTGGAGGTCCCTTCCAGCCTGGATGATTCTATGATTCTATCTCTCTAACCATCTTTGTGGTCCTCCACTGGATCTGTTCCAACAGGTCCATGTCCTTTCTATGTTGAGGACTCCAGAGCTGGACACAGTACTCCAGGTACTCACGAGCACAGACATGTTATGTCAGACTGTAATTACCGCTCATGTATGTCCTGATGAATTTGGTATGTACAGGAGTAACCACACAGAATTAGATCAGTGCTTGTAACCTGCGTGACCACTGAATGTTTTGGGTTGGAAGGGACCTCCAAGATCACCCAGTTCCCAGCCCCCTGCCACAGGCAGGGACATCTCCTACTAGATCAGGTTGCTCTAAGCCCAATCCAGCCTGGCCTTGAACGCTTCCAGCAATGGGACCTCCACAACTTCTCTGGGCAACCTGTTCCAACATCTCATCACCTTCCCAGTGAAAAATTTCTTCCTACTGTTTAATGTAAATTTCCCCTCCTTCAGTTTAAAACCATTATACCTCATCCAGTGGCTACACTCCCCCTTAGAGTTCTTTCCCATCTTTCCTGTAGGTACTGGAAGGCTGCTATGAGGTCTCCCCGGAGCCTTCTCTTCTCCGGGCTGAACAACCATGCAGAAAACATTAGTCCCTTTTAATAACCTGTTTTCTCAGTGCTGCCTTTTTATTTATGTTCTCTAAGTTTGGCTCAATAATCTAGAGGAAATTAATATTGCAAATTTAATAGATATTAGAAGTATGGTTTTGTTCCCTTCCTGCCAATCAATGGGAAAAATGTCCTCTTTAAGAAGTAATACAACAACTTCAACTGCAATAAAATGGAATTTAATTGAAGCTATTTTGGAAAGCTGTTTAATAATTTATCCATCTTGTACAGGAGGCAGAGCATTAGGCTGGTTTTGCTTAGAAAAAGTAACTTTTTCCAGTCCTCAAGGGAAAATGCAGAATGAAAATTTGGTGACAAACTAGCATAGCTGGAAGTAAATTTGTAATATCAGAAACTGGCTTTAAAAAAAAAAAAAAAAAAACAAAACCAAAAAAACCCCAAACAACAATCTCTGCCCTGAAGCATTTGAGAGTCCTTCTAAGCTAGCTGGAAATAAATACATTTTCCAAAACCAAGTTAACTTGTGTAATGTTTCTGAAATTGACTTTTTAACTGACTTAACAGACCTTGGTACAATTCTAATTTAAATTTATCACCCCCTGCCCCAAGAAGCAGTTCTGAGAAAACATGACAGGAAAAATTTCTAAAAAAACAGTGTCTTACGAAAGATTTATTAAAGCATTGAATTGCCAGCCAACTAACAGGTCTCATCTTGATCAGCATTGTACATTTTAATGTTCATTATTCATCTATGTGTTGAGAGTTCTCATAATCTGTGTAAAATTTAGAATAAAATTCGCTTTGCATTATTGCCCTTAAAAAATACATTAAAAAGTGGTTTTCCCTTGAAATACAAATGTGAAATTTCACATGTAACTTAACCTTTTTTTCCATAAAAGGAGTTTAGGAGTTTTGATAATATAAAAAAAAAATAACCAAAATTATTAATAACTTTTCATCTAGAAAGAAAGAGTAGCTGCGTTATCTGATTAAGAAAAATAGCTTTAAAAGAACAATGCCAACGTTGAAGGCTGATATTAGAATTTGATGACTTGCTGTCATCGCATGCTAATATTACCTTTCATTATTGATTTGGCTCTTTTTGCATGATTCTCCTTAAGCTTCGTATTACATTCTTATTGTGAATAAAGGAAAACAGCAAGTGGATCAAATATTTTTAATAAAGTACAGATTTCAGGCAACTAAAGTTCATGGAAAGACGCAGGATTAGAATGGGGTGGGGTTTTAAACTAGAAATTAAATAGTTTAATGGTATTAGGTTTTAATCTGAATTTCAAACGTGATGAAATGAACATTCTACTTCGTATGAGATGGGTAATTTTGTCGTGTGTCACTAGGTGGTGCTCTGCCCCCTGTTTGGAGTTACCGAGTTTCCGATGGGTTTGCGCGGTGGAGGACCCGCGTTCCCAAATGAGGATTGTCATGTCAAAGTAGCGGAGACCACCAGGAAGCAAGGCTCAGATCGGATAGGAGATTTAAACATCCACATCCAAATTGTAATACCAAGACCTCTTGCTTGTTATCTGTCCAGTCCTGCAGGTGCCCAAATTGCCAAGGTTTCCTGTTATGGGAGCTCTAATGATTTGGCCAGAGAGGTGTCCACTGGCTTGTGCTCTCTCTCTCTGGTGAGAAGCCCAGATTGGAGCTTTTGGTATCAGTCTGCAGATCTACATGCGTATGATGCTGACTTTATAATATGCTTCATCTAAGCAGTATCCAACTGCATCCACTTTCCTGGGAGATGAGTATGATGAGGGTCCACATTCACTTATGAATCTTCAGTGCTCTCTCAAGTATGTAAGGTTTCTTGCAAAGGCAAAAAAAAATATTTAACATCCTGGAGTACCCAGGAACTCACAGTGATTTAACTGTGAATTAAGACAGTAACCATTCCATCTGCTTGGTATCTTGTGGTGGGGCAGCCAGAGGAAGGGAGATAAACATTCACATTGTCAAATCTACTTGTAGTTTTTAGAGATTTTTTTTACACATTACCCACCTCTGGACTTGTTTATCTGCATCAGCAAGAGAAATACAGCACCCATGAAAATTCATGGGCATTTTTCTCTGGTTTCAATTCTTTGTTTTCCACAAAGCCACCCAGAATACAGAGAAGCAAACCAGACAAATTAATTTCCCAACTCCAAGCCCCTGCTTTAATTAAAAGGTGCTTATTATTTCTTATGAGAGTGTTGTTTATTCCCAGAGAATGAATCTTGGTGCTGCCTGCACTTAAGGCTCGATTTTCTTACCCAGAAACTTTCTTACCTGGTTAAAACTGGGGCAGGAATTTGGGTTGGGAGAGGAAGGTCTTAAATGAAAGCATGACAGTTCCTTACTAGACTGGTTAAGTGAGATGACCAGCCCTATCTGTAATCCCTTCTGGGTCAGACAAGGAACAGAGACTCATTACTTTAGTAGCAGGACACAGCAGCTGAGAAAGGCAGCCTAAAAGCAAGTATTTTCTGCCTAATTAGAGAAGTTGAAGCTGAGCATAATTTCCAATACTCTCAAATAATCTTATGTACAGTAGTTTAGCAAGTAGGCACTATTCTTCATACAGAGCTATGTTACTTGGATTATTCTGAATTGAAATGCCCAGATACTGCATATAATGCCACGTACTGTGTTCAAGTTGCTAGTCAGGTTTTCTGACAATGTCCGCTCCAAGATCTGGTGTGGATCTCCAAGATCCTTGCCTCACTTGAACCCTTCAGTCCAAAATTTCTCATGGCAGGTGCTGAAGATTTTTGGACAACTTCAGCACAAATTATTCTATCATTTCCAAGAATGAAATTAGAGCATAGTAAGGAAAATGGAAGACTCTGACAGTAGGGGACAGGCAGAGATAGAAGGTGGACAGAGGACTGGCCAGTGAGGGACAGCACACAGGACTGGAGGGAAGGGTATGTGGGGTTAAACAAGCAATAGCACAAGTCTTGAAGGTACATAAAAGACTAAGACTGTGGGGAATGAGCAAAGGAATCTGGATCTGGTACCACTCCCTCTCTCAGCTGCAGTATTGCCTTTCCTCTGCTGCCAGCAAACATCCACAACACTGACTTGAGAGCGCCCTGTCGCACTCTGGCCTGACTAGCAATTCAGGTCACCCTACCAGGTTTCTCATCAACCTGGAAGTACTGCCCAGTTACTTCAGTAGATAAGTGGGCAGAGGTCTGGCCTATGTATCTAGGGAATTCAGTCCTTTTTATGACTTGAGTTAGTGTCTGTGTGACGTTCCATGTTAGCTTTTCTGTTTGCTCATCTAGAAAATCCCACCTGATAGTATATTTAGAGCTGGAAAGTTAACTGTTATCCATATAATAATGAAACTGCACAAAAGCTAAATTATACAATATTTTTTCTAGTAATCTGATTATTTTTGAGATACCTTATTTCTGACCCTTAAAAGTAACCTGAATTTTGGAAGGTTAATAAGCCCCTTATTTCTACCTTCTGAGGAAAATCAATCCCACCTTCTTCCGGGTATCTCCAATACACTGAAGGAGCTCTATTTTGATTTCAGAATATTGGTTATTGAGTAGATTATCCAGGGATCTAGAAGAATAGAGTGTGCGCATCTTACAGCCCAGCTATACAGCTTCAGCTTAACACTGTTAACGACCACCCCACCTGGGATTTACCAACCATATGAATCATTCAAGGAAGGAGTATAATGCCGCAAAGTTAATTTGTTCCACTTTCCTTGTGAGCAAGCAGAGATCTGCACAAGGAGCCCTTTCATCCCTGTCAATACACAAACTAGAGGACAGTCTGACCTAGGAAAGCGTTTTAAGTGTATTTGCTGTGCTGAATCTGATAATAAACTTTGGAGCTGACTCATTTCAAGGTTTTAGAACAGAGCAGGAGGATCAAGTGTTTCAGCATTACATGGAATTTTTTTACTAAACCAGACAAGATTCATAGATTCGCACAAAAAGCAGTACCTAGAGCTGTAGCTTTGTGGGATGGCAAAATTGCAATGTACTTACTCAGTGTTCTGACTGGTAAATGGCATGGGTGGTGTACGATGAAAGAGCTTGAACTGGAACTACTCCTATTGTTCAGGACTGGTAATGCTTCTTTCCAGCCCAAAGAGTAGACATGCCAGTATGTCTGACTGCATCAGCGCAGAGAACAGAGAAGTAATTGTGTTGCTGTTCACAAACCATTGCACCCCACAAAAAAAAATAAAAATTAAAATTAAAAAAAATAAAAAATAAAAATAAATAAAAAAAACTCAGGGAAGGAATTGCTTGAGTTTCAGTGAATTTGAAAAGTGAAAGATATGGATTTGTAAGGCTGGAGAAGGGTGGTTTATTATGTAAGTTGTGTAAATGGAAGGAAAGATGGAAAGCATTCTTGAGAGCAGCCAAGAAAATGGAATAACTTAGGAGAAACACAAATCAAACAGGCATCAAGCTGGACCCCATGGAGTCCATAGAAACATATGTGACCTTCACGGTCAGGTCTAGCTCTGAATGAAAAGGATGAGAGGACTTCATTAACTGGGTGGAGACCAGGCAAATGTGGTTTGTATCAACTCTGAGACAAGCAACAGGTTGATTACAAGGACAGGTTGATTACAAGGAGTCTTTTTTGCCAGGACAAGAGCCTTCATTGATAGTTTAGTACTTTTAAGGCCAATTTGTATTAATGAATTCCGCTACTGGAGGTTTGCCAACGAAAACCAACCTTGTCGAACCCAGAGAGAGAGCTCGGATTGTAGGTTTTGGCGTGAGTCCCTTTGGGAAGTGCGGCGGCCGCAGAGGGAGCTGCCACCGCGGGTTTCCCCACACGATGTCACTCTCGGGCAGCGTTGTCAGCCCCCATGGGTTTCTGCAACAGAAGGGTTACCAGCTCCTGCCGGGAAGCCCATCCAGCGAGCATCGCTGTGCTTACACTGCCTTCTAAGTGGCTTCAGTGTAATTTCGTTGTTGCTTTTAGTTTTGAACTTCGTGGGCACTGTTTCTCACTGGTTCCTCTAGTGACTACTTAAGACTAATTCTATGGATTTATTGTGTCTAGACATTTATTGTATGGAGGTTTAAAAGCATGTACAATTCTATCTGTATTTTATAGCTGTCTGTTTAAATGTGAGGCTTGGATAGCAGCATATATTTTCCTGTTTTTTCTTCCTATAAATAACACAGTTTTTATATAGACTCATTTGACCATCGAGTCTATTCAGTGCTAAGGCTCCCGACTACATCACGGGCAGCCAGCAGAGAATCTGCTCAAGTTTTCAGGCTGTTTGTGGACTTCATTGTATTCACTGCACAGTGAGGCCTATTACTTCAATCACTGGATAAGAATAGTGTTATTACTTTAGACAGGAGTTCCAGGAGGAGAGGGCTCTTCATATTTTTTAATGTATTTCTGAATAATTTCATAAAACTGGATACAATTGCAAGTTCCATTGCAGCGGACATTAGAGAGACTGAAAGCCATGGCATCTTCATTGCTTAAAAGAGAATACTGAACATCCTGCTTTGGCCAGCCTGTCAATAGTAGGAGGAAAGGTGACTACCCATTCACTTAGTGCCAATAGGCTCCCCTGCCAAAGAATCAACAATCTGCCCTATAAACACTATGTTTGAACAAGTTGAAAAAATCTGTATGCAGCTCGTCATGTTGAGTCAGGTAATGGCCCACAAGATGTCTGCTATTTATCTGACTTATTCTTGATATGGCCTTTGGTTTACCTTCAGATTTTTACAGAGTCTTCTCATAAGTTACCTGCTCAATTAAAGTTTCACCCTAATTACTCATGAGAAGAAAATCAACAATAAGTGGAATGTAGTTGTGGAACCAGCAGCCAGCGTTACAGAATATATGATGGCATGATTTACGTAAACAGTTTCTTCATCTTCATTAAAGTTATACTGAATCAGCACCAAGGCTGCATATGAGAAACTCTCTCAGATGAGTAGCTCTAACTTATAGCACTTTCGTAGTCATGGGCACAACTATTTACAGAAGAGCCCAACAGCTGAAATATTTGCTAAAAACAGTGATCCAATTCTGCAAACCCTAATTAAACCCTAATTAAACCCTAATTCTGGGATCCAACATTCTATGCTACTGTTTCAAAGAAAGGAACTCTGAACTCTAAAGTTGTAGGGAGTAATGTTATATGTTATCTATCGGATTCTCTTGTAAGATCTTATCCTGCACATACTCACGAAGTTCAGCTAGTTAGGGCAGCTGAAAACAAACCTCACAGCTCCATGTCATTGGCCAGCCCTACTCTGTTTCAGGGGTCCATGCATTTGCCTCCCAACTCTTCAGGTACGAATATACAGTTCCATAAAATTTTTTAGTCACTTTGTGTCAATATTTTCATTGATTATGTTAAGTGAAAGAGGAAACAGTTTTCCTACATTAGCAGTATGGTCAACATTCATTAATTTTGTAGTATTGTCACTGAAGTTTGGGGGTTTTTTCCATCTAAAATTAGATTTAAGAACTGTGTTCTTCTGAGATTTCTTTTCAAGTAATAACACTGCTTCTGTAATAACAACTCATCAATCTGGTCATAATGCTTATTACAGAATCCTAATGCAGCTTATAAGCAATGTTATTTTGTAAAATGTTGGGTTTTTTTGTGGTGTTAGGTAAAACGAGATACAGTATTACTTTTGTAGTAAGCATTGAGATCTATGGAAAGAAAAAGTGCCTAGATAATGTTGCGGTATTGATTTATTTTAATCTTTGCATGTCAACCAAGGAGCGTTATCATCTGTTGTGACTAAATAACAGAAAAACAGTATTCCTGGTCCATCCCATTACTGGCAAATTTATGGGATAGCTACTGCACCTTGGTAATATTCACACAATAAACAAGAGTTTTCATTCTATTAGCTGCTCCTACAAGAGATGCATTTTTCCTCGTAACTGTGTATCATTCCAGTGGAGTAAACTATTAGGTAATGTATGATACAAAAACACTTGATGGAAGTTAAAAATATCTTTGAGTAGCTATTTGAGGAAACAACATTTTGCAGCAATCATTGCATGTTCAACAGTGGAAAGATACTTTGAAAAGAGGATGTTGACCCTCTTTCTAGTGACTAAAATTTGAAACAGTCTGAGCAATGGCAGTATAATAATTTCCTGTTCACGTAACGTGTTTGCACAACATAATGTTGCTGATAACACTAGCTAGTAAAGTGTATAACAACCAAGGATGTGCACGGGTCTGGGAATTCCCATGGTCCTTCCTGTCTACCGGTAAAGGGTATTTGTAGGAATAAGACAAAACCAATGGCTAGGGGCTAATCATGCAAACTCTTATTCATACAGCTTACCACTCTTCACCCTGTTGACCTGTGAACTTTACTCTTCAAATTTCCGTATTTAAATGCAGCCAGTAATAATCCAGCTTTCTGTCAACACTTGGCTCAGAAAATAAACAGCATGCTATAACAAAAAGCAATCTTAAGTCTGATTCTGTTTTGCTTATATAACTCTTCTAGGAGAGTTAGAGGCAAAAGGTGGTTTTGCTCTGTTTCTGTCTTTTCTTTGGACCCATAGAAACCCCTGGGTCAGGTAGAGGTCTAGCTGCTGCTGCTGCTGAAAGTGGCTTATGTTGAAGAACACCAGGACATACCAGCAACTGGCACTCACAGTGCACCCCTGTATGATTACTTGCTTGTAGTCATTTGCTTGGTCATTCTTGTCTTTTGTATGTCATTGGGGTTATACGTAGGGATCTGGCCTTTAGATAGTTTCTACTTCTTCTGGGCATCATTCACTGCTGGCAAGCAAATATCTACCTCTCCATGCTTCAGCCCTGCCTCTTCCATGGTAAACTGGGAGCAGCTGTTTTGGGTTCATTTCAATGGTTTTCCATTGGGTTCATTTACCCTCATAAAGCGTTCTCAGATCTATATATCAAAAGCAAGCTATCTTTGCCATGGACAGCTTTCTTCTTTATATTAATATGATTATAGCCTGCTATGGATCTTACTCAGTGTAAGGAGAAAAATACATGTATTACATGTAAGTTATAACTTTGATACTACTCATGTAACAAGACTGTTGAAGTTCTAAAAATAGCGGCCAGTTTTCCTATTTCCAGCTGATTCACTTTAAAAAGTCAAGTGTTTAATTTTCTACTGGGAAAACAGGCCTCAAACCCAAATATATTTATTTTAGATAATGTAATCTGAATAAAAACATTCAACTATGATATCTTTCCCCCAGGAATCGGCTATCTGCAAAGAAGCTTCACCATCCACATGACTGAGAGTCACAACTGGAGCCAAATTTCCTTGAAGTTTTTAAAAAAATCACTAATAAAACCTATAGTTTTGCATGCCATCTCTCTACACAACAATGCAGTTTGCATCCTCACTAAGACACAGTCCCGGAGAAGTATATATTGCCTGTGCGCCTGATGCTTTGAAAAGGACAATAGCTATAACCCCAAGAATTTTAGCATGTGTGGTCTGCATTACTTGTCACTCTTTTTCTAAGAGGGCTGTGAAACAGATGCTGGGGTCCAAAGTAAATAGTGTTTCAGCCATTGTTTAACAATTTATGTCACAGATGTAGCCTGTTAAATGGTACCTGATCAGATCTGTGGGGAGTAGCTGCAGGCTTTTTTGTGCATATTAACAAGCTGTACTCCATGTTTCAACTTTTGTTACTATGGAGTGCCCGAAAACCTTTGTTTAAAATGAAAAGCATGAAGATACTTATTTTCCAAACATGGTGAGCTGCCAGTGTTGGCCGATGCAGTGTGTTTCATTGTACCTTATTTTTAAAGCTCTTCTGTTAATATGTTTGTAAATCAAGCCACTAGGCCTATCTTTAATGTTGCAGCTTGTTTTTCAGGCTTTTCAGTGAGAACACAATGCTGGTGCTTTAGTGTTCTAGAACACTTCAAATTTCTGAAAGTATCTGTAATTTTGGTAAGTGGAAGGAAGTTCCTTATTGCTCATACTCATGTTTGCTGCAAAGTTTTTTGTAATTTAGAAATCCTTATGTGCAAATCACACTTCCTTCCCTCTAAGGATCACTGAAGTAGCTTTTTAATACTAGCCTTAAAGATTCATTTTTCATGCAGCTGTCCATTCTTCTTTAGATTCAGTCAATATATCATGTAACAAACAGTGCTAGGTGTAATACAGAAAATTTAGTGGGATATAGAAAGCAAAACAACTGATGTCTCAAAAGCTCAAAGACTTCTGCAACAGAAAAGGAGAGGGAGAAGAAGAGGAGAGATGTGTCTTAGGACAGTGATCTTAAGCACTTGGGTCATCAGAGAGGAAACGGGCATTCTGAGTGTAATCAGCAAACTTTCTCAGACAATCTCTTGCTATTTTTCTTTTGTTCTTACTTATAATACAGACAAAATGAATTCAGAAATCTCATGAGTCTCACTTCTTGTCATTATCTCGATGGCAAAATATAGAAAAAGACCAAATCCTGTCTGTCTATTCAGAAACATGCAGAAAAACTGTAAAATACTAAACAAAAGAACAGTAAGGTTTGGAGACAAAACCAAAAGCAGACCTTCAATATGATTCTCATCTACTGTTGCTCATTGCGGTAAAGGGCAAAGTAAGGTGCAGAAGAAGATACATTGATTACTAACATTTGCTATCCTTCCTGGTATCTCAGCAAATTAATTCTGTAGGTGTCGCATCTCATGGCTGAACCTCTCCAGGGATGGAGACAGTTTTATCAGACTACCACAGTTTTCTGGGTTTGGTGCACATTGATTCAGGGACTTTGAGTCAGAAAGACTGTTATTTACCAGTATCACCCAGTCTTTGATGGTCTCAGAGTACAGACCCTACACTAATACTTTCTGAGATACATGTAACAGTAACCATTTGTAGCATTAACCGTTGTAACTATATTTCCTGTGTATAAATTTCCTCCAAAAATAAAGGTGGTTGAATAATGATTTGACTAATTCAGTCTTTTCTTCTGCTTATGAAATGCCACTGACTTTTTTCTTTTTAATGTTGACTTATTCAACCAATACCTTTTATTTTTTAAATCTTTCTTACTTTGCTGATGACCAGTTCAAAACACGTGTTGCCTGTTTTAACTGTGACTGAATCAACAAAAGTATGTTACCATTCTCTTCTGGTGATAAGAGTCTGACAACTTTTATGGAGTACATACTGAACAGACAGTTTCATAATGCACATTCTGCACTGCTAAACTGAAACGCTCAAGTGTTCCTGCATGTCAAATGGATGCAAACATGAATGAGGTAAATTGATTAATTTCTATACTCACGTTGATGAGAAGAAAAAGCATATGTATTATTTGAACCGTGCTTTTAAAAATCTGATTGGTATATGGACAACAGCACAAATTAGTATGTAATTGTCGATATACCGTATATAGTTAGGAATGCTGAGGAGGTGATTTCCTGAACTGTCTATGTTTAAAGAGTCATGACAAAGTAATACCAGAGACTGTTAAATAAAACCATATGAATAGTTAAAAAATATACCTAAGAAACTAACAGTTGAAACTATATTAAAATTAATCATTGATGCCTAACTTATTTTGACTCAGGCCTACACACTTGCCAGCATCTTTTGCAGGGATATATATGCCCGTTTACAACTATGCTGTGACCTTACATTTAACGTGACAATAATGGTACTGTGAGGATACAGGTAGCCAGATACAGTTTTATGGAATGCCTAAAACGCAACATAGTGAATCAGTTGGTAACCACGGGTACACACTACATGGCTATGTTCACCTTGCATTATTCTCTAAACTGAAAACTAAATCGTTATGTCACAATATTGAGAACCTTCAGTATGAAGATCAACAGCTGCAACAGCAATGACTAGGGGTGGGTATACGAGCATACAATGGACAGATGAGCAGATAATGCAAAACCAACTGTCTGTGCTTTGATTCATAAAATGAGTGGGCCAGAGAAGGGCAGATTCATTGTTTTGTTTCATTCTTCTGAAAAGAAGCAATGTAAGGAGGGCAGAAAATAGAACATGCAACATTTTTTTTTTCTCTCGATATACTCCTTTTGTATTTTATATCATCTTTTTTGGCCTGCTACACCAAATTTGGAAGAGACAACAAATGAAAAGTGGATAAAAGAAAAATGGGTAATAGAGACTGTCTCACCGCTATTCATAGCCACATCAGATGGGGCTTACACAATTCACAGTGTCTAAATTAGGGTGGCCCTGATGTTACAGCCTGTCGGACAGACAGAAAATGTCTCTGGAATCACCAGACTGGAATTTTTACAGGAGTTACAATTGACTGAAACCAGCTGTGATAAGACATGAAGTGGACAAATATGCTAAGGAAGATCTAATAAAAATAAAACTTGTGTGTATACCTGTATTTCAAGTTAAACTCTAGCCTGGCAATTATCAGCCTCTTACTCAGGGACACTGCAGGTCAGCAAGATGTCAGAAGGTAATATGCGAAACAGCTGCAAATAGATAGTTCCTCTGCCCACCCTCCCATGTGCACAGCAGTGCACATCGTTGGCAGAGTCAGGCCAGCACTTCCTGGCAAACATAGGCTGTCCATGGCTCCCACCGGCCCAAAACTCACAGTAATTCTACATCCTCTGTATTTTTTTATCAGTATGTGTAGAACAGCTAAGGTGTAATACTGCCAAGCCATAACACTGTGCTTACCCAAACAAGAAGTGCTTTAATTACTTATCTGCCTTCAAAATGCCAAGTAACAGTGTTATGTAACGTGTTGTCCTTGATGCAGTCAAGCATCAAGCACCTTAAGAGAAAAGGCTCTAAACACCAAACTACATTAAATTCTGGGCTTATCGAAGGGGCCCAGTACAAAGACAAGTGTTTTCTCTGCTGCAAGGATCCTTCTGAGACAGGGAAGGGACCCCAGAATATATACCAGGGCTTGATTTTACTTCTCTAGAAGGGAGCACATAACCATTCCTCAGGCTCCCCCTACCCAAAGCTATAGTGCTTTGAAAATGCAGGCTCTGGTCCAAACTCTGGTAAGCTTGGATGCTCTAACCAAGCATACACTTTGTGAACTATAAAAGTGAATTTGCCATGCTGCTTGTTCTGCTCTAAGGCTTTAAGAGGATGCCAAAACAGACAGGCAGGAGCAAACTCTGTATGTTGAAGACAGACATAATATATAGTCCACATCTGGTATCAATGATGTCACTGCAATCACAGAAGCAAAAATTTTAATTGGTCAAATGGTCCCTTCCTTCTTCACCAGAAAGCCAGCACTTTCTTCAAAGTTGGGTCTGAGTCCACTTTTGACTGAGGTGACCTAGTCAGGTTTCTGGCACTTTACCAGGGTATCTGTTTAATAGCCAAAATATTGTTCTGTCATTATTTTGCAGATTATTCCTGGTCCCTAGAATCACCCTAATATATATATTTTTTTGCATTCTACTATTTACTGTTATCACAGAATCACAGAAGGTTGGAAGGGACCTCTGAGATCATAGAGTCCAACCACACACACCCCCCCAACAAAAACCAACAAAACAAACAAACAAACAAACAAACAAACAAACAAACAAACAAACAAAACAAATGACCCAACCCAACAATCTTGGCCACTAGAGCATGCTCTAGTCCTACATCTACACGTTTCTTAAATACCTGCAGGGATGGTGACTCCACCGCCTCCCTGGGCAGGCCGTTCCAGTGCCTGACCACCCTCTCTGTGAAGTTGTTCTTCCTAACACTAATCTAAACCTCCCCTGCCACAACTTCAGACATTTCCTGTCCTGTCATTATTCACTAGGGAGAAGAGGCCAGCCCCCACCTCTCCTCAACCTCCTTTCAGGTAGTTGAGGAGGGCAGTGAGATATCCCCTCAGCCTCCTCTCCTCCAAAATAGACATGCCCAGTTCCCTCAGCCTCTCTTCATATGACTTGTTCTCTAGACCCGTCACCAGCTTGGAGGCTCTCGTCTGGACATGCTGCAGCACTTCAATGTCCTTCCTGTAGTGAGGGGCCCAGAAATGAACACAGCACTTGATCTGAGACCTCACCAGTGCTGAGTACAGAGGCACAATCACTTCCCTACTCCTGCTGGCCACACTGTTCCTGATACAAGCCAGGATGCTGTTGGCCTTCTTGGCCACACTGCTGACTCATGTTAAGCCAGCTGTCCAACACCCCCAGGTTCTTTTCTTCTAGACAGCCTTCCAGCCACTCTTCCCCAAGATTGTAGCATTGCCTGGGGTTGTTGTGACCAAAATGACAGACCTGGCAGTTGGCCATATTAAACCTCATCCCGTTGGCCTTGGCCCATTGATCCAACCTGTCCAGCTTGGAAACTATGCCATTCCCAGACATGTCAGTAACCATCTTAATTCCTTGGTCAGTTAGTTGTTGGCTGATTTAGGAACCTGTAAAATGCCTGAAGTGAATTGGACTGAAAGACTGTAAATAATGCAGCAAACAGCTATGCTTTTAAACACAACAAAAATATTTAATTAACAATCATTTCTAGAGTATATTCTTTAGGAAATAGCTGCTCTAGATGGTCTCCCCTTAAAATTAAAACAAAACAAAGTGAAATCATAACACTGGAAACAAGATATGCCATTAACTCTCCATGTATACTATATGGAATCCAGCCTTATTCAATTTAATGCAAGTGTTTATCCCTCTGGAAAAACCATGACTGCCAAAAATAACAACTTGATGAATGATGACTAGCAGTAAATACAAAATGTTTATATTATGTTATGTATGTAGCCCTTAAAAAGTCATAACAACATTGAGTCATTGCCTTGACTAACTTAATCAGGCATAGATGGTGTCTCACATGAAGGAGGTAGTGCAGTGGGGAAGATGGAATAACAAACATAAGATGCTGCCTCTTTTCAGACATGCACTAAGGATGATCACAATCATTATCTGCTTTCCCATTAGCAGGACATTGTTACCTGAAGATGCTACGAGAAATGAGGCTTGAAGAACCATGCATAAGTAATGCTGGCTTCTGAAAGGTTGCATTTCTCCAGCCAGGACAGAAACATCTTTCCGAACTAACAAGATACATTTATAAATCAGTCACTGAGGTACTTCATTCCCTGCATACACTGCAGAAGACACAATGCCAAATTCATTCCCAGCATTGGAGTCAGCACTGTTATCTGCAGGATGCAACTGATGAAACTCACAAAAGATGATCCTTTTTGACATACTTGTGTGATGCATTTCAAGAAATACAGTTTTATTAGATAATGCAGAGAATGGGGACATGAAACTCATCGAACTCCACCTCCCTGAAGATACTGAAAGGAATACTGTTTCATTCTGAACCGACCAGAATCTGCCAGACTTGGCCTAAGCCAGAGATGCCAACACATCTGAAGCAGAAAAGTGAAGGTATTTGTAGCTTCCGCCCATCTGAACACACTGCAACCCTTCCTTAAGGCTGTAAAGGGCTTATTCAGCAGATTCTCAGCCTGATGGAAGCATTTCTTCTCAGAGGTCAGTGGCAGCATGCCCTGCCACTGCTGTAGTATGTAGTATTCCAGAAGTCAGTTACAGAAGCTAAAAAGTGAACCACAACAGGTCAGTGCAGAGACCTGCCATGCTGGGAACTGCCTGAGAGTCAGGATACTTGATACCTTGTCCTATAGTTCATTTCATGCCTATCTGGCAGACCAACATTTAGATTATTTCACCTAGTGAAGCATAAACCTAGTGTTCATCTGAAGAGAATAAACTTCAAATTAGTGAGATGTGAGCAGTACCTGTGCTCAATTTTATATATTCTGCCAAGTAGTCATGACATGGGACTGTGCTCAGAGTTTGTGGAGAGGGAAAAGACAGCAGAGAGTCTGGAGTACTCTGAAGTGTGGTGTCAGTAGGGGTGCAGCACAGAGCTTCAGGGCCCTGCACTGAGAAAGGTAGTAGGACAGGCAGGTCAGCACTGAAGAGCTGTAGCTCCAGTGCTGTTTTGGAGGCAGAGCAGAGATGGTGGATTAAAGCTTAGGGGCTGGGAGGATGATGGGAACCAGGTGTGGTGAGAAGGCAGATAGCAGGGCAGGGTTCCAGGGGCAAGGCAGGCATGGAGGAGTGAGACCTGAGGCAAGGGAGGACCATGAGAATGAACCTTTGAGCATAATGAGGTGTAGCTCATGGCACCACTTCAGATGTGGGACAGGCACAGAGGTGTGGGGCTTGGGGCTGAGGAGGGCTACCAGGATGACCCAGAAATACAGCAAGTCCCTGGCAGACCTACAGAGAAGACAGTCCGCAGCAGCGCTTCTGAAGCATGGGCACATGCTGAGGTTCAGGGTCTTAGGGGAGGTCTGCCAGCCCAGCAGATGCTGATGAGCTGGGCCAGGACAGGAGCAGGTGTGGGGACCAGGGTGCGGTGAGAATAAGGAGCAGCACAGCTGAGAGGCTGTGAAATGTTGAAATGCCCAGACCTTGGCTCTGTGCCCACACAATGATAAAGAGGAAGGAGAACAGAAGGAATCACACGCAGCAAGTGGCAGCATGCTCTGTCCCACGATCCTGCCTGGAAACACTGGGCAAAAAATGGGTTGCTGTCTTCAGGGATTTGTGTCAAGTGGCAACAACATTTCTGAGGGGCCCAAGGCTGTCTTAAGTGCATCATTGTAGAAGGCAACAGCCTGACACTTGATGCTATGTTTCTCTTTGTGGCAAAGTTGATTGAACCATTTGCCATTCTCTCCTTTTCCCCTTCTCCTGCTACTTAGCAGAAAGGTTACCTTTAATATCTGCTCTGCCATTGGACAAATGACATTTCTAAATTATTTTGAACTTCAGAAGTGAAATAGTTCATTTCATTCATAACATTGTTGTTGTTATTATTATTATTTTCGCCTTTTCTCCAAAATGCATCCTTTCCCCAGTTTTAAAAAAAGAAACATGAACAACATAATCCCTGTAACCAGCTAAACCGAACATGTAAAATCCCCAGAGAAATGAAAAGTTGACTTCAATGTACGAAATTTGCTGAGTAATGCTACCCCTTAAAAAAAAATTCTGCTCTAACTCTTACAAACTATTTCCCATTCTTCCAGACCACATCCTTTAGTAAAGTTCTTACTACTTCACGTTGCATAATGTCTGTGGCAGTCATGCCTTGTATTAGCTTTATTGGCACTTAATAAGTCTACAAACGTTTTCCAGTTCTTTTGCTTGTTATGTCTCTGTATGGTTATACTAAACGCTGTGTCAGAAATTTCTATGAATAGAACACTGTTACATTCCTTCGCACTGAGCAGTACTCTTTCTTTAGAAGAAGACATATAATTTGAAATTGAGCTTTTTTTCCTATGTGGTGCTATGTGTGTACATCTATATTTAGACATAAGTATACATATGTGACATGCATGTGTATATGTATGTATACAGCAATACATATACATACTGCTTCATACATGACAAAAAATAGTGCATTTCTGAATGTCACTGTTCATATGCCCTATAATCTAAATAATATATCTTAAACATACAAGATTGTACATCCAGCCCATATTACAGACACATTTTAGAGTTCAATGCCCGCTGGTAACAAGACAGAAGCAAATATTTAATTTTGTGTCGAAATAGGAGAAAAATAATGAAATCAAAAGGAAGGAACTGCTTTCTATCTACCTTACTATTAATTCTGCATTACTTGTGAACCCTAATTCCTGTCAAAATTGATAAAGCACATTAAAGTGAAAGTTGGGGGTTTCAAATCTATTCAAAGGGGTTTATGAATGAATATTGACATGGCTACAACGGTTGTCTTTAGAAAACTAGAATGGAGAGGTGAACATTTGTTTACCTCAGATATGGATCTTAGTGTAACAATAAGAATCTCAGATGGTTTTCTTTCTTTTTCTAGTTAAACATTTCCATAAATAAAGGTGTCCAGAAAAAACAGCAAGATGTGGAAGCTGTAAGAGTATGTTAGTGACTACATAATGTTTAACCCCCCTGAGGTGGGTATATAAAAATATGAAATTAATTCTCTAATATTTATCAGAAACTGCAATGAAATCTGCATTGCTAGAATATCAAACAGCAGCTAAAGCTGGGGTATGTTCAGCTGTGACAATAGGAGAATACACTTTTCTATTTTAATAGAGTATCTTTTGAAGTCATATAACCTTTAACCATGTTACACAAATGGAATATATTTGGAAGAAACTTTGTCTAATCTCTACACCAACCTATATTCGTTGATTTCAATCCCTTTGCCAAAGGCTTTTCTCCAGTGACCCAGAAGTTTTGCTTATTATGCACATTACTTTACGCCACTTCCTTTGATGTGTTGCTACGGTCAATCAAATACTACTATTATTTCATGGGACATCCATTTTACAAAACTGTGAGAAAAGATCATCACTTTTGCAACTACATTTGAGCAAATACACAAAAGATGTGCCCTATCTTTACAACAAATATAAAGATATATATGCTTATAAACAAATGCACCATAGCAGTCAGCAGAAATGATAGATAATTTTTTCAGGGGGCTTTAGACAAGGCACTTAACTCTCTGTGACCCGGTTTCCTAATCTGAGAATAGAAGACAGTATAACCTAGACCTCCACCTTCCTTTTATACTGTTTTTCGTAAGAGCAATAAGATGTTGTTGTTAGCATAATTACTTTGGTTTGCTTTCTCCAAAATACCTTGAAATATAAGAGCAAATGTAAACACCTGGTCCTTGTTATGAAGTCTGGTAGTAGCAAGGGAATACTAAGTGCCCTATGTCTCATATTTTCCTACTATACACTACCACAATGAACAAGTATTTTATGAAATACAGTCAGTAATTGTTGCAGTGCTGAACTACTTGAAGATAATTAGTTGGGCTGAGAGGCAGGAAAAGCTGAAAAAGTTAAAATTTGGGCCTGATTTTAAATTCTCGATGGGCATTTAACTATATCTTTGAACTCTTTGAAACTACCAAGATTTCAAAATTGTGATGGTGACTTCATGAAAAACAATTATCATCCCCAAAGTGTTTCTTACTGTCACATTTGCTTAGACTTGCAATGGAAATAACATAGGAACAGTATTTCTCAAGGAATTTAAATGCTTTTGGTTTTGATGCTGGTCAGAAGTCATGAATCTCTGATTTAGGAGGCTGTTTAATCCCTTTTTGTAGCATATGTAAATTTGGTATGAGGTGGTACAACTAAAGCAATATTGTGATGAGCAAGCTTTTTACCTTGGGGACTTGATTAAAATCTGGCTTGGGTCACACGCACAAGTAATTTTCAGTTTAACACAGGAAGAATATTTGTGATTAGCAAATAATATACTGCATAACTATTCAACACCCAGAATATGCAAAAAATAGAACACAGAATACTAAATGTGAGCACAACTAATACACACTCAGTTTGGCCAGCAACACTTCAAATACAGACAGACATTTTGCACAGCCTCTTAATATTGTAATTTTTCATGTACTTCTAAACTAGTAAATAATTTTTAAGATATATGGCTTAGTAATGATAGCGTGAGATGTGTTTGCCTGATGATCCAAACCATAAAGAATGCCTGGCATTTATTCTTTTTGTTCAATTCTGAGCATTACTTCAGGTAGTGTTTGAGACTATCTACATGCTAGACATTTTGGAGCCTGACTGCTTATATGATGTCTGCCTTTATGCAGTATTGTGAACTTGGAATCATCCAGCACATTTTTCCTAACAAAATTGTTATAGTTTCAGAGAACTTTGAACTCAGAGATTTGTTCTGAGAAAGCTTTGTCTTTTTGACTTTGAAGGTATAAATCTGCTTTCATGGGCCTTGTGCACAGGTTTTGTTGGTGTGAATTATATTGACTTCTCCTGAAGTGTTATGTATTTGGTATAAACATTTATTCACATGTTCAGAGCTTTGATAACTCTGCTTATGTAGTGTTTGAAACATATACGTGTGTTTACAATGAAACTGTGTAACGAGTCTGTGCTCACACATGGGCTCGGAATGAATTTGCTGGCACTGAGAAGAGACCACTTGCGTGCATCCTAGCCTGTCACACAGGCCCATTAGTGGCAGAGGTAACCTAGACATGGACATAGTCATGCCCTCTCAGACCAAGTCTGCCACTGTACATCCCATAATACCTTGCAGCAATATCTGATGACGGCTATGCAGTTACATGACTTCATGTTTCTCGTAGAAGTACCACATCAGAAATACCGGTTACCAAGCCTGTCTTAAGCAACATGGATATCCAGAGCACATCAAGCTCTTTGCTTGGTCTTGGGACTCATGTTTCATTTAGCAGGATAAAAGCATATTCTACATATGAAAAGAGCATTAGAGGGCTGCTTCATATATGTTTATAAATAAAAAAATAGAAATCTTTCCATATAAAAAACTTGCAACATTTTCCATGGATTTTGTTTCTAAATTTATTATTTCCAAATATTCTGAAAAACCAGAAATTCAGTATTTAATGTCTTCCTGTAGTGTCTTGGAAAAGACTGCTGGAGTGGGAGGCCTCTGGCAGAGTTGTGGGTACACAAGAATCAGATATTAAGAGCAAAGTTCCTTTGAGTTTGGAAAGATTTCAGCCATATATTTGACTTTATAAAAACATTTGTCTTTGTTCGTTTCCAGCATTTACGTATTTTGAGACAGATGACTGTCATTAGCCTTTTGGTGGGGCTTGGTTTGCTATTTCTTTTTCAGTTTCTGAACGAAGAGCTTTAGGAGTTCCCCTACCACCTTACAAATGCTATTTCTTACTCTACTTCTACACTTGATTATACAACCCCACTACTCCATAGCCATGAAACTGCAGTCTTGAACAAATCAAGTAACAAAAATCAAGAAATATCAAGACTCAGTAGCTTATGAAGACAACAGCAGCTGTTCAGACTTCATCCAGTATAGAAGACTGCCTGACTTCCTGTATTCTTATTACAGTACGTTGTTTTCAACACATGCTAAGAAACCAGTTTTTGGTTGTTTTTACCCAGCAGTAACCAGTGTGGTAGCTCAGAAGCAGACAGGACAAGAGAAAGAAAGAAAGAAATTATACAAAATTTAGATACTAAGAAAAACTTGTAGACTTTTGATGGAAAAATGTTGATAAAAGTCAATGAAGGTTCATCAGAACAGCCACAAATATAACAGTTCAGAAGCCATCCCATTTTTTTTCTGCAGTAGAGTTTATTGGTCCACCTACCTATTTCCAAGTCTGTATTTGGAAGGCATTATTTTAAGAAGTTGGAAAAAATATCACTAGATGCCACAATTTGATGTCAAAACCTCATTTCTCAAGATAGTTTCTACTAGTGTACTATGTCCTTGTTATTTGATTTCTCTTTGCAATAAAGACACAACAAATCAGCAAATTCCCAGTATTGACTGGGTTTGCCTACTCACAATCGTGGGTGAGCTAACAGTGCTTAAGAAAACTCAGTGAAGGTGGGTTTCTAAGAAATAAAAATCTGAAGCTTTGGCCCTATAGCTAGAAGAAGAAGGAATCAGATTGCTTTGTTCAG
Organism: Pedionomus torquatus; assembly: GCA_013398155.1. Taxonomy (NCBI): domain Eukaryota; kingdom Metazoa; phylum Chordata; class Aves; order Charadriiformes; family Pedionomidae; genus Pedionomus; species Pedionomus torquatus. The sequence goes on from VZRU01003695.1 coordinate 137,097, forward strand.
CTTTCTTTTAATGAGACATTTATTGCACATATTAGTGGAAACACATTCCATCATAGTAATTTGTCTGTCATTAAGTTTTTCATTTTACCAGTGTGGGAAAAGAAAGTTATATTCAGCTGGCTTCACTGCTGGTCCCTCAAGTCTGTCTATTTGTCCTGGTTTGAGGTTTTGGTGAATTTGGCTGAAACCACGACACTATTCGATGCAAGGGACTCCTTAGAGTCATTACTTTTTCCTCTGGAATTTTGTGTGCTAGGGAATAGAAAAAAAAAATTATATGTCTCATCTGTAGCTTAAAATCTATGCCAAGAAGATGACTGGACAGTTTCTTAAATCAAAAGTCACTTTCTACAGAAAGAAAATACCTTGGTATCAAAAAATAGCCTGTCTTTGCTTTTTGTCATTTCAATTGCCAGACTACCCAGTTTGGTTTCATAAGTTAAAATACTATTGGTTTTTAAATTTAGTTATCTTTCACCACATTGCTCAGTTCTCAACTGCTTTATATTTCTGTGCTCCATGAATCTGGAAAAGACTGATATAGAAGTGGGAGGCTGTGGAAACGGAAGAACATCTGACTCATGCAATTAGAAATTGTAGCCAAACCACCCTGCAAGGAGGAGGTAAAATGTCCTGGGAAAACTGAAAACTAGCTGTTGGAAACAAGAAATGCCAACTGTGTTCAATGGGTCTATGTGAATCTGTGTATTTGGTGTATCACTCCAAACACATACTCAGCTACGCACGTTTAAAATTAACGTGACAGCAATTGACACAAGTAACAACTGAATTAATTAAACCAATTGAAATAACTACAAACTTACTAGGGATTCTCTGTATTTGAAAGAATAGTTTGGATATTTCTATATTAAAATATGTGGACATCTGTAAATATTAATAAGACTGATCATTATGTAAATAAGTCAGAAGTTTTCTTTTGCCTAGAAATCTGTATTGTGTTCAAAAGTGATGCAATCACTGTTGTTTAATTAGAAGTTTGTACTCAAACGCAACTCTGTTTTGGAAAAGAAGAAACCTCTTTTTGATTTTTGGAACTGCTATTCATGTGACTGTTATCATATAACAGCTATCATATTTTTCATGTTACTAAATAGCTGGTCTTTATTGTTTATTTGCTTTTATTGTATATGTGCAAATTTTAACAGATCTTTAACAATCAGAAGTTTATACAGTGATGTCCTCAACTGGACCTATCAACAACAGGGATTTCAAATAATTTCCTTTGCACATGAAAAATTAAATAATTGGAGTACCCTAACCGTGGGGGTTGCAGCAGGGCATATGGGACCCCTCCAATGCAGTAAAGTGGAGAGGTCTGATGGGACAGGAGCAGCACACAGACATTGCCAAGCGCTGCCTAAGGTCCTTGCCCCTGTGGGTAGCCATCTTCACCTGTAGTAGGAGCAGCGCACCAGAAGCAGGCACCAAGACTTGTTCCCTTCTTATAAGACCCCAGACTGGCTAAAGTGCATAGATGTCTGAAAGGAGTATTTCATATTTTTTTTCAGGCAATGGGCTAAATCACTCCATTCTTTTTGATTTGGCTAGTGATAAAGAGAGAAAGGTTTCTGTTGGAGCTGTGACAAATATTGCTTGGGCTGGGTTACCTGCATATAATGGGAAACGTGAATACACTCATGGGAAAGTATGGATCCAGAAGATGTGGTAAATGGAAAGAAGCAGCAAAAACAACTCTAGCAGATTCTGGTGAAGCAACAACTGCAACCACTAATAACAAATCCTATTAATAGTTTTTAAAACCCACTAATAACTAACAGCAAGTCCAACAGAAACTACAGGAAAACCAGTCCTGTTAGCAATTATAGCAACACCTTGCAGAATACTGCATTTCTAGGGAGAGAACTAACAGGAATTTCTGCTCTATTTGTGAACCCATGAGGGCTGAAGTCCCTGATGTGGTGCCAGGAGACACTACAGGAAATATGGAAGTCCTCTTAAAGATGGAGTACAGTTAACTCAGAAGTCACTGCAAAACTTCTGAGATTGATCACTTGCACACACAGATAGATTACTGTCTCCCTGGGAAGTGCAGGGCAGTGAAGCACTAGAGATGCACTACTATGCAGCCAACCTAGGTAACACTGGCCCAAGTCAGAAAACCTACTGGTGGTGAATTTGGCAGAAGACACCCCAGAAATCCAGCCTTGAGCAGTAGCCTGATGGTTCAAAGATTTTTGAGACTGAACACTGAAGCATATTGCAAAGGTGATACGTAGCAAGACAAGCAAACAAAAGAAACCCACAACTTTGCTGTAACTTTGACACACACCTTGGTCCAGTTTGCATTTCAGCTACAAGAGCCAATAAACCTCATGAAAAATTGCTTGAAAATGGAACTCGGGTACCAGCTGAAAGTTGGGAGATGGATGCATCTTGTAAGGGTCAAACCCAAATATTGGGCCCTTTTTGGCACAGTTAGACTTTGGTTATTCTATATGTTGTCAAGCAACATGAAGACTTCGCAAACGCAAGAGGCACAAGGATGAAGAAAAAGAAGTCTTGTCTTGTTTGTAGTCAGGAGGTGACAAAAGCAGAGGCTGCCCCTTTGTTTGGTATCTCATTCTGTACTTCAGATACTAGGGAATATCCACCAGGTAATGGTGTTTGTCATGTTAATGTATATATGCAGGCCACCTCTGTGATAATGTACATTTCTAGCCTACGCATAGGAAAACAAGTAACAGTTACTAAGAAATTGTAGTACCTAGTAATATAGACCTAAGGCTAGGATGAGTGGACCTGGCTCCTGAAAAGAGTCTTGGAACATTTAATGGAAAAATATTGCCCTTCTTCTGACCCTCACTTGTTGATCATTAGCCAGTATCATGCTGAAACCAGTGCTGAGACAGCAGGCAGATGTCTGTAGCCCAAAGGAACTCGAGTTTGAAAAAAAAAAAAAACCAAACAAACAACAGCAAAAAGCCTTGAAGTGCAATGTAGTACAGAAGCTCTGGAGAAATATAACATCTTGGAAAGTAGACTGCTCCCACAAGCACTCTGCAACATTCTCTGGAATCAAAGCAGATTTTGTCCAAGGTCGGAGAACCTTGTGTTTTGTACATGCTGTTCAGCAGATGGTTGATCAGCTTCCTTTATTCTGAGCTTTCCTGGGGATGATAATCCCCAACACAATGGCAGGACAGGAGATTGAAAGCACCCAAAAAGAGACAATAAGTTCTTTGTGCTTTTCACCATTTGAATGGCTATATGGAAAGCAGCCCAACAAAATACTGGAACTCTTCCAGGAATGTAATCTATTTGTTCTTTTGTCTTTGGTAGTAAATGCAACATCTATGTTCATTCAATGTCTTGGATTAATGAAACATTAGAAGGCTCCAGGAAGGCATGATATTCTTTAGCCACACCTGATATGACATCAGCAAACAGTGTGGGTCCCAGAATTCAGCTCCTTACTGTGTGGTCCAGGCCCTGACAAGTTGTTTATGCTGTTTCCTGTTTATGCTACACAGAGTCCCAAAAATATTTTAGAGGCTGCTCTGATTTCCAGTCAGGTGATGCACGTTGGTGATCTCTACCAAACAGTTCATGGCCAGAGCTCTTGAAGAATGTGTGAACTGTCCAGAAGTCCTCACATCAATTGACTAAGTGTCATGTCAACACATGAGGTAAAGCCTGAAGAATTAAACCACCTTTCATCAAGAAATATGATAAGACCCCTTTAGGTAAAGTAAGATTTGCACTGGAATCTCCTGTTCTATTAAGGAACAAAGGACATTTTTGGGATGGTTTCAATGATTGCTAAACCATCAGTTGCTTTTCTAGGAATGGGAAACTAGAGAGTACAACACAGCATAGAGAAGACCTGTAAAGATGCATTTGGCAAGATACAAAGCCAAATATATAGCATCCTAGATTTTACTCTGTAGATGGCACTGGAACAGGTTGCCCAGAGCTGTGGATGCCCCATCCCAGGAAGTGTTCAAGGCCAGACTGGATGGCTGAGCAACCTAGTCGAGTTGGAGGTTTCCTTGCCCATGGCAGGGGAGTTGGAAGTGGACGATCTTTAAGGTTCCCTCCAACCCAAACTATCCTATGATTCTACGGGTGCTTCTGGATGGTGTTATTACTCCTGTCCTGTGGGATTTTGGTTGCTACTCAGTGGCTTAATTAATAATTAATAACTACTTTACTATTTGTGTGTAATGTGGACAGTATAAACTACCTGACGAAAAAATTGTACATAGCTCTCTCGAGAGATACATGTGATTTCTTTGCTATAGGCAAAAGTTACTTAATTTCTTGTATTTTTCTTATCATTCTATTGCTTTTCAATTTATTTGTTAAAGTTATTGAATAGACTGTGGAGTTCAGTGTTACACTGTGAGCTTATTTCTTATTCCAAAGAACACATAACAGAACTGGGTTCTCTGAGTGTATTTTGCTTGGAATAGCGCTCGCAGTCCTGAAACAGCATCGGTATGAAACCTTGGCATACTTTTGCTTAGGGTTGTGCACTTTTGTTCTGTATATTGCTTGCAAACTGCTAGATGATTGTGATGGTTAGTGTCATAAAAATTTCGCCACCGTTTCATGTGATAAGGAAGAAAGAAAGGTTTGTATAACATATCTGTGTTACAGAAAACCACATACAGGGGATTTCAACTTCATTTAAGATTGTTGTCTAACAGAGCTCCTCAAATATTCCAGAGGGCTTAGGGAAAAAGATTGTGGCCTTTCCATTGTGAGATGGATTACATGAAGTGGAGACCCTTTTCAACCCTTCTAAGGCAGAAACAGAAAGCAAACTCTCTCCTTTCTGCCACCTTTTTTGCCTCCTTCTTCAAGACACAGAATTATATCCGTGCTAAAATACAACTTCATCCTATAGTCTCACTATACAAAAATACAGGAGTTTTACTATAATACCTGCCTACATCTCATTATATAGCATCTGAACAGTGGCTCTTTCAGTAATCCACCATGTAACTGAACTTTAACTATTACTACAGAGGTAGCTACAGGAGTATTGATAAAAGAGGGGGAAGACGTTAGCTTTTTAATAAAGTCTTTGCCTAGCAGCATGGCTAGTCTTAAACAATGATTCTGTCATAAGCTGAGAGTTTACTTTTGCAAATAAAGCTGAACGTGTTAATAACTTATTAGCTATATGCTGGTAGTCTCTAGATAACTCCAGCCTGCCCAGCTGTTTCCCAAACAGCTGAGGATCTTGTGCATCATTTGCCTTTTTCCTGTAGTTACAGAAGTTTTGCATACACTTTGAGTGTGGCTCATCTGCTTGATGTGTAGCAGTTTCTGGGATTTCTGTATGTGCTCAGAGCCACTTATCACGTAATGCATGATGGCATGGGAAAACAGCAGAGCTTAGAAAAAGATATTTTGAAATCAAGTATAGTCACCACGTTTGTGACTGTCATGAGACACAAGAATCCTTCGTTAGCTCTTCTCTCTCTTCATTTGGAATGAAGAGCTAAAAAATCAGAACAGAGAGTCACTACTGTATCTCTTAAGTCCAACAGTCATTAACCTATTTCATTGCAGGAGATGGATATCCCAAATATTGGTTGAAAACAACTACTAGAACAACTCCATACCAAGTCCAACTATCCTTACAAGAGTAGTTTTTTCCTGAAATAAGCTGAATTTGCATAAGAAGGACATTTTATGGGAAAAAATCATTAGTTTTCCTAGCTTTCTTATACCTGTTTTTTATACTACTTTCTCTGTTACAGTACATCTGTTAAATACTCTCTATTCAATTATTTTCTCTATAAGTTTTATGAACTTGTAATGGCCTTGCATAAATACAGGGAAAAGAACCACACAGATGGAATAAAGAGAATTAAGGATTAAGCAGGATTAAGCAAAAAAGCAAATAAAGACTTAACTAGAATTGGATTCATATTAACTGCTAAATGAACATAAATTATACATGATACAGTACAAAACCCTGCCAGCAATCCACTTGCTATTTCAAATGTAGATACTGTCACTTTGGCCAAATTTGTTAAGGTTGTAAATACTTACGAAAGTAAATCCAGTGACACGAATCCCGGAAACAAATGAAATGAACACTGAGCTTTTACTGGACAGAGGATTCTAATAGCACGTGAATATCAGAAGGTGTAGTGTCTTGGCTGACACTGCATCTCTGGATATTGCTATAGTTGTGCTTTTCAAAACCCCCATCACTGCTCACTGAAGCTGAGTAAAATTAACAGCTGAAGGGACTGTTCTGTTTTGTCAGTTTTAGGCAACAATTAACGTAAACTAAATGTGAAATTAGCACAAGAATAAGAAGCTGCAAAAAGACTGATCATTTCCCACTTGTAATTCAGCTCGGTTCATGCAATAATCATCCTCCTGCTGGGGTCTAACATCTAGGCTACATCTAGTGTTGGCTGAGATGAGTATTTGGAGAAAATACACCTTGTATTTTTTTTTATAATAAGACTACAGTTTTAGTATGACATCGAGATATCTGTGAATTTCTTTCACTACAGTTCTAAAAACCTGGACAGAGAAGACACACTCCAAATTAGTTTGTAACTGCTTGGAAAAGCACAGTCATATCTGGCATGACACACTAATTGGAGTAAATAAAGCATTAAAACAGGAAAACAGCCCTAGTAAAAGTAAACCTAATTTCAAGTAACTAAGACAACCGATGGGAAAAAAAAACCCAAAAAACTATCAAACAAACTATCAAAAATTAGGACACCATAAAGAAAGAAACACTACAGTAAATTCAATACAGCAAGAATTTTTAAAACTAGAAAATGTAATTTCTGTTCAGGCTGACTTAAGTCTATTCTGAGCTACACCATATAACTCTGAGGAATTTCATGTTTGTTTAATCAAATGAAAGTGTAGAAGGACTTCACTTAACAGTGAATTTTCACTTAATAGTGACATTGTGATTACTAGTAGTGATTTGTGTGTGTGTTCCTCACATCAAAAACAAAGAACAAAAAGGTATGGAATACTACATCTTTAGGAATTAATCTTTGTATTTTGCCCTCTTTAAAGATGTTAATCCTTCAGAAAAATGGAATTCTCATCTCCAACTACTTTAGAGTCAAGGTATGGGAAAAATTCCCAGATATGGCAGTGTGTACATGTAAATACATGTATATGAACCAAAGACTGTGTTAACTGTTTAAATGGAATTATTTAAAAGGAGTAGAATAAAAGAACAGAATCTTTTGCCCACAAGTTTTGCTTGTATGACACATGTTTGTCTGACTATGGATTTGAACTCCATCTACACTATTTGGAAAATTAGAAAAAAGAAATGAAGTGGAAAGATCCCTCCTAGTTTTGAGAGGTCTAAGCACTGCATATCGGTGGACATTTCTGCCATTTCTATTACATAACTAAAAGAACTGAAGTAAAACAGAATACCCAGGCAAAATATTGTGGAGTGCATGCTGCTTTTATGATGGAGCAAACTCGAATGCAAGGTTAGCAGGTTTCCTAAGAGCCTCTCACTGTCATGAAAGCATGACAATGTGAGAAGTTTTGAGTCCCACAGACCAGGACATCCTCAGAACCACATCTGGGAGGGAGGAAGTTCATGCTTAGCAACTAAAATATGCTTGGCAGTTCAGCCAAGTTCTTCTCCAAACCCGAAACAGATTATGTTGCAGATGTTCTCCAGAAGTGAAGCCTGGAAAACCAGGGCTCCATAGCTGCAAGCCAATGAGTCAGAAAGGAAACAGACAAGTCTCTGTAACAAGGTTCTGCATGGTATCAGAAGCCCTTTAATATATATATATTCTTTGTCAATTATTGTTTAAAGAAATCAGTTTTCTAGTGAGAACCCACTTAATAGAAAATTGGTGACCATTCCTACTTATCTTTTTATAAGACGCCCATTCACAAATGGAAGAAAAAATGTATTTCTTACATGATTTGCTCCACTGGGCTATTTAAAATAAGGTCTAGCAGATCCGACTAAAAAGCCAAAACAATAAAAACATAGTCAGATGAAGAGAAAGGGAAGGGAATCTGACATTCCATCTTTCTCCACTGTTATGAAATGAAAATAATTCATTTTTTTAGACTCCATCTTTAATAGGTCGTGTTTAACAGACACACAGACACACATTAAAAGTGGAAATGTCTATTGACTTTAAAGAAATTATCCAAGGAATAAACCTCTAACATTGGTTTTGCTCAATTGGTTTGGGTCACAACAACCCCATGCAGTGCTACAGGCTTGAGGAAGAATGACTAGAGAGCTGCCAGGCAGAAAAGGACCTGTGGATGGTGGTCAACAGCCAGTTGAACATGAGCCAGCAGTGTACCCAGGTAGCCAAGAAGGCCAACAGCATCCTGGCCTGTATCAGGAACAACATGGTGAGCAGGACTTGGGAGGTGATCGTCTCCCTGTACTTGGCACGGGTGAGGGCCCATCTTGAGTACCATGTACAGTTTTGGGCCCCTTCCCACAAAAGACATTGAAGTACTGGAGCAGGTCCCAAGAAGGGCAACAATGCTAGTGAGCTATTTGGAGAGTAGCCTTATGAGGAGAGGCTGAGGGAGCTGGGGTTGTCAGCCTGGAGAAGAGAAGGCTGAGGGGAGACCTTATTGGTCTCTACAGATACCTGAAAGGAGGGCATAGAGAGGTGGGGGTCAGTCTCTTCTCCCAAGTCACAGACAATAGGACAAGAGGAATTAGTCTCAAGCTGCACCAGGAGAGGTTCAGTTTGAATATAATGAAAAATTTTTACATGGGAAGGGTTATTAAGCATTGGAATGGGCTGCCCAGGGAAGTGGCTGAGGTGCTATCCCTGGAGGTATTTAAAAGAAAGGTTGACATTGTGCATAGTGATGTGGTTTAATGATGGGTTGTTTTTTATCAGTTAGCTTGATAGCTAGACTAGATGATCTCAAAGGTCTCTTCCAATATAGACAATCCTACAATTCTATGATTTTAAGAACATAACACAAATTCTCTGAGCTCTAAACCTTTTTTTTTTTCCCAAAGTATTAAGTTCCATCCTTAAACTCTGTGCTGCTGGATAGACAAAACATGCTATGTGGATAGCATTCTAATAACAAAATGTTAATCTTTTAAAAGCAGAAACATGAGATTATTGTAAAAGCAGCTCTTCAGAAAGGGTATGCATCATCTGATGGCCTACAGATGTGCTCTGAAAGCTGCCTTTGGTCTGCTTCCTAGAGTACCAGATGGTCACACATCATGAGGTTCTTCTCATGTATGAGTATTACAGTCTATATGCTTAGTCACTAGAGCTACAAATAGTCTAAATCTTACTGTTTAAAACAAACAAAAAAAAAAAAACAACAGCACCTTTCACAGAAGAATCTCCCTCAAGGGAATAGCAACAGCTTGAATACATGATGGAAGTTGTATCTGTTAAAATTCACAAAAATGTAAGTATACATTTCCTAAAAAAAAAAAAAAAAATCAATGGGGAAAAAAAAATCATTTTGGAATTGCTGCCCTGAGCTCCCACAAAGAATTTTAGTGGTTGGTGTGGGAAGTGATGGTAGGAAGGAGCTGGTAACAATTACTAGTTAAAGTTTCGGCCCTTTGTGTAGTCTGTCTTCTGAGACTTGCCACATGTGTTCTTTATTGCAAAAATCTGTTAGCAATGATTACTCAGTTCTGCAGAAAGCACCCTCATGATGTCAGCTTCCCAAGGTTTCTGCTGGGAATGGTTCTTAAAACAGTGGAATGGAGCCTCTTTTAACCCTGCACTTGCTTCATTATACTCAGCGTGTCACCAATGATATCACACTTCTATTAAATTGTGCTTTTACCAGAAAGCCATAAAGAAACTCAGGACTATGACCTGGCATGGCCTAAAACTCATTGAAGAAATAGTTGGGAAAAAGACTAATGTTAGCTTCAGAGGATTTCCATTCCAAAAGACTCTGTTCACCCAGAAGTGCGTGACTGCTTCCTCTCCTTTCTGAACAACTGTGAATTTGAAAGGGACCCAAACCTAAATTCCAGTCCTAAATTCTCCACATATTTTGAGGAAGCACTCATTGAGGTCTGAATTGAGTAGCTGACCCCACACTAATGGTTGAATCAAGCTCTCTGTTACAAGCACCTAAAGGGCACAGGCTGTTTGTACCTTCTCAAAAAAATAACTTACTTGATTTCCATGTACATAATTGCCTTCCCCTCCATGCACCACTTGGGGACAGAGGGAGTTCATCTGTAAAATATGGAGTTTAAGTAATGGTTTGCCTGTAATTTGAAGCAGAAAATCCAAGCCAATCAATTTGCAGTTTTGGTTGTCTAAAGAAAAAGCTTTCATTATAAAACTTAATTTGGGTTTCAATTTCTTTAAATCAAATCCTCAGTTTTAGGCAGTCTCAGACATCTCTTCTTTCCTAAATATGAAAAAAAAATATTTCCTGAGCAGCTAACATAACATATCTGAATATATTTTGCTAATATTTAAACATCAGTTTGAATTTTCTGTGTTTTGATATTTTTTGCTAAAAATGAAACAATATATGAGAAACCCTTAAATGACCTTCACAGTGACAGAGAAGTAGTTCAGCTTTCAGAAGACAGTTTCTCTCAAATCCATTTTAATTTCATATGCATTTCAGCTCCTCTCCCTAGACATTGCTGACTTGACTCACGTATTATGATTATTATTATGAAGCACTCTGTGTACTCACAGATGTTTTCTGTGACATGTCGGAACTACTACGAAATGCCTTATAAGGCATTGCTCTGTTTGGCCTTCAGCATATTATTCTGCAATTTTTTGGCATGATTTGTAAGAAATAAAAAGTTAAGTAATCCACAACCTGCAGATGTATGAGAAAAAGCCTTACAGGGCTTAAATTTTAAACTTAAACTTGGGGCTTTAAATAGATGTACTACAGAATAATAGGTAACAGTAGTCTCCAGTAACATGACTTATTCTGGTTCATTATGAGAGATTCTTAAGTGCTTACCTTTTAAATTAATTAAAATAATAAAGATTTGAGAGAATAAAGACAGTGAGAACTCAGTCACAGTTTCTTAAGAAGGGTAATGCGTCATTCGGAGACAGTTTCTTAAGAAGGATAATGCCTTCTTTTTTTATATTCTAGAGAAAGAGCAACACTACATGTTGTGATTAAAGATGTCCTTCAAACCATGGGAACAACTCCTATTAAAAGAAGCACAGATATATAGATTACTGATTTTATCTGTGTGTATTGGACACTATGGATACAATACAGAAAGCAAAATAACTGATTTCACAGAGCTGGTACCTTCTAATGTACTCTATACCAATCCTATTGCTTTAGGATAATTTTGTTATACTCCTATATAAGTATATTTTTCAGTTCTTTCTGAAGTGCTGCTTCATCCAGGTCTAAGGTGTGACATATTGAAAGACCATGGTAACATTTAATTGGAAATAACTGGAGGATAACTAAAACCGTCTTTATCTATGCTGTCCACATACAAAGATTGATCTGTTCCTACATTATCTCTCTTTCTGTAATTTGTATGTTATTATTTGTGTTACCATAATATCTAGGTATCCCAGTGGACACTGAGACCTCAGCATGGTTGGGTTGTTGTGGTTGGGAGAGCTGGGCTTGTTCATCTCAGAGAAGAGAAGGCTCTGAGGGGACCTCATAGCAGCCTTCCAGTATCTGAAGGGAGCCTACAGCAGAGCTGGAGAGGGACTCTTTGTCAGGAAGCATAGTGATATGACAAGGGGTAACGGATTTAAATTGGAAGAAGGAAGATTTAGATCAGATACTAGAAAGAAATTCTTTACTGTGAGCCTTGTGAGGTGCTGAAACAGGTTGCCCAGAGAAACTGTGGATGCCTCATCCCTGGAAGTGTCCAAGGCCAGGCTGGATGGGGCTTTGACCAACCTGGTCTAGTGGGAGGTGTCCCTGCCCATGGCAGGGGGGTTGGAACTCAATGATCTTTAAGGTCATTTCCAACTCCTACCATTCTATGATTCTACTAGCAGCCAGAGAATGAGAAAAAATAAATGCCTGTTGACTCTGTGGTTTTCAGGATCATTTTTTGAATGTAGTTGCACATGACTATCATTTAAAGAGATAAAGCTGTTAAACCTCTATATGCTCATAGACATACCCACTAGTAAATGAGACAACCCCTAACTGAGAATTCGAAAAGCAGGAAATGACCCTTCATGTGACAGAACTTTAATGTGTGGGGATGGAAAAAAAAGGCATATCTGACTGTTTTAACAACTCAGCACTTCGCTAAGGCTTTTATAGTGTCATGCCACTTCTTGTCCTCTACTATTGGCTTTAAAGCATTTCAATCCTGAAACTTTAAACACTAAATTAGAAATGGAAACTGTGTCTTCATCAATTACTTGATTTTTTTGAGGAAATACAATAATAACATTCTTAGAACAGCATCTGAGACTGAATGTCACTGGGGATGAGGATGCCAGTGAGCCCAAAGGATCCAGTGGGATCAGTCTTAACAACTCCTGACAATTTATTTCCTTGCTAGTGATCCACACGAAGTGAAAGCCCCTGTAAAAGTCGCACTTTTGGTCAGTGACTTCACACCAGCATCAGAGACGAACCTTACAAAAAAGGCATATAACTTAAGAACAATAGTTTGGTTCCCTATGTTAGAGGATCCAACCGTGCTTTTCTCTGTCATTTCAGACATCCTTTTGTTCTCAGCTGCTCGCTCATTTCCTCGGATGAAGTGAAATACCTAGGTTGCCCAATAGGTTCCTCTGATATAATGTTATTTTATGGAAGTGTGTATAAGAAGAGCCAGTGGCTTCTAACCTTTCAGGCTGACTGGTTTCCAGTCCTTTTTTTTTTTTTTTTTTTT
>VZRU01003695.1:149972-160371 GCA_013398155.1 Pedionomus torquatus
ATGTTTTTTTTTTTTTTTTTTTTATAGGCAGAGATGTTAGTCATTGCTTCCCTCTGTCCTGCCCAGAGGTGTTCCCCAGCTAGTTTACAGTAATGCCAGATTTTGGAAGGCTCACATATAGGTCCCAAAACCCTCTCTATCCCATGATGCTTTTGCAAAAAAAAGCTCCATATTCCCATTTTCAGACATGCCTGGAAACAGGTACATGCAAAATAGGTTTGTACCCCTGACGCAGGAACATCTACTGACCATGTCGATGAACTTCATCCACTGCCAGAAAGATATACCAGTTCTTCCAGAGCAGTAACACCTGAACACTGTCAGTTCACCTTTCACCTGACAGGAAACCACGTGTAACCAGCCACAGAAATATTTTCTAAGATTTTAAGTTTCTCAGAAGTTACATTGTCCACAGACATTTCATTTCTTCAACTGTCTAGTTGCCAAGTGTAAGGCCCAGTGTCCCTGAAAAACACCAGCACACACCATAAGTTCCTATGTATTGTCTAAGAGAGGAATGTTTACGTTCTGTTAAACATGTCCTATAGCTAGCTAAAAAAAGGCTGCCTGTTTGGTTGGGAAAGGAGAGCACTTCATCCTGAGAGCAACTGAATGTACTCAGACTGGAAAAGCTCCTGGAAAAGCAGCAAGGAAGGAGACAGTAAGTGAGAAACTGTATACTGGAGACTCCTGTGAGGAGAAGCAGGTTCTGCTGCTGCAGAGAGCAGCTCTGGTGCGAGCATAACAGGTGATGGATAGAAGAAAGCTCCAAATGCAATAACAAGTGAGGTGACAGCAGATCTGTACACAACTGGTCCTGCAGACCAAATACCTACAGCATGATTCAGTGGTTTTACTGCAAGCAAGTTCTAGCCTAGGCCTGTGGCCAGAAACTCCAACAGTACTTGGAAAATACAGAATGTCCAAGGGCAAACCTTGCACTTCAGTTTCATGTGGAAGGAAACCAGTTTGTGTGCTCCAAGATCGCCAGACAATACGAATGAAAGCATAAGAAAGAGGAACACTGGAGATTCACTTCAAAAACATATTCTTGATGAAAAAAAGAAAAAAAAAAAGCTAAAGTCGATACAGTCAAATATTTTCCCAAGAACCCAAAGAGAACTGTTGGGAAATAGTTTGAAGAGAGAAAGTCATCAAAAAATGTTAGGCGTTGCTCCTGCAATGGTACAGATAGCTTGTTTATAAGTCTTTGTACCCCCCACACCCAGCAGTCTGATATTACAGAAATAAGAATAAATTTCTGGTTTGTTATTTGTCTTTTCTAATTATTTACAATTACACATCATATATAACATCTTCAAGAAAAAGACATATGCGGGAGGGAAAGGCTCCAGTCTCAAATCTCTTGCTGGCCCAGCTCAATATTGTGTTGTGCTATTTCTGTAACCATGAGGATGCTCCATGGCTGCAAAGCTCATACTACAACCCATAACAGCCAAAGTGGATTTGTCAGTCACCTAGAGACTAGTCATCTTATCCTTCCCTTAATAGTCAGCACCCCAGTGATTCTGCTGCAGATCTGACTGCATTCAAGATCTATTCCGTTGCATTACTAAACTCACAAACATGTAGATTTTTTTTTTCAGTATTAATAATAAATTCCTGACCATTTTTGTGCAGGTAGCTTGTCACCATTCATTCTGTGAAATGATGATACAAGGAGGAAATGAGAAATGGAAATTCTGGCACTGAAAGGCAAGCTCACAGCAGAATGAGTGGGAAGCATCTTTACTTCCTGATCATCGAAGAGGTGTATTTCAAGAAATCTGTGTCAAAAGTCTTCTCTGCAGATTCACATCTGAGGTTAAGAGAGCTTTCAGCTTATATTCCTTTTACTAGTACAAGATGTAAAATAGTTGGTTTAATTAGAAGAATACAACTGCATTTTATTTAAAAAAAAAAAGTATGTGTTTATCTGATTCCATTTTTACAACAAAACAACTTTGGCTACTTTACTATGACTTTCTTTTAGATCTCAATCACTTTTAAAGAAGAGAAGCAAACTGTATTAATTTTAAAAGCTTTTATCATCAGTAATAAATTCACCCAGAAAACTGTATGTAAACAACATACATTTTTTAAAACACCATTATTAATTCTGCTCAAGATCTGAGAGGTGCTGATGTCTTCCAGTTCTCCAGAGCCAATCCTGCCTATAGCTATAGACAGATTAGTTCACTCTCCGGTTCTAAAATGAATTCTAATATCCTCTGAGTCCCCCTTAAAAAAAAAAAAAAATTTTGCTTACAACTATAGTGTTTACACCCAAATTTTGGCCTCCTGTTAGCACTGTGTCAGCATCAGACTTTTTGCCCTTGTACAGACAATTTGATTACAGAAATACAATAGGTGGATTCTGAGAACACAAGGTTCCTAATCAACTTGTGTTTGCATAAGTCAGTCTTAGATATCCCATTTAGGTAGCAGCTCCCTCCTCCTGCTCTTCCAGATTTTATGAATGACACAAACTTCTAGCTCCATGCATCTTTGCATCCCATCTATGTATCTAATGAAGCCTGTGTCATTTGGGCAAAGGTGCTGTATACAAATAATGAAACCTCACAATTTTTTACAAATCAGTCAAAATGTTGTGGAAGGGCAGATTGTAAAAACAACTTGAGCTATTGAAAGCTTCATGATAAATACTGAAATCCTGGAAATGTGTTTTGAGTAATGATACAGTTCACCCACATATATATAGTCATTACAATTTAATCTTTTTGTAGGTCTATTCAAAGCAGAGCTCAAAGCCTCTCACAAGGTCTCTGATAATGAACAACAGCTTGTCTTTAAAATGGACAAAATGACATGGGAATATACCAAGAGGCATTAGGAGAATTTGAAGTTAACTCTTAGAAGACAGAATGGTGTCTCAACAATTGTATAGCATGCCGTACAAGATGCAGCAAAACAACACAAAAACATTGAGAGGAGACCTAAATAAGCACATAAGCTAAAGTTCTTCAATTTTTCCCAAGAATACAAATACCTTATTAACTTATTAAATTAGTAAGTTTTCCATATCCTACATCTAGCTTTGACCTGTAAATACCTCGTAAGGCTGCCTGTAGGGATGGCTTGTGAGATCCCCTGCTCAGTGGCTTCTGCAATTTATTTGTTTAATTTACTTGTTCTTGAGCAAAGAGTCAATAATCAAGATCAAATTAGATGATCACCTATTTCTGTTAATCCCATTATTGGGGTTATACTGCCACTGATGTAAGTAAATGGAATACGTAAAGTACAAGACCTCCTGCTTTTAGATGTTTGTGGGAAAAAAACACCAAAAAACAAACCCCAAACAAACTAAAACTACAAAACAGTAAGATGTACTGCTGACAGAGAGCAGAAAAAAAAATATCAAAAAGCCATGCCTATTAAAAATAAAATAATAAAAATCAAGACCAAGTTTCTATTTCATAAAAAGAATGACATATTTTTCATAAGACTATACTTTAGTAGAGAAATCTATTCTTCTTAAATAAAACCTTTTGACAAAGAATTGACAAATATATAACAAACTATTTATAAAAGTTAATTTTCTGAGAATTTAAAAAATATCCATTTTATTTTTCTGACTACTTAACACTTCTATTGTAATATTATGCTGCAGATATGTAACTTCATGACCTTTCAGACTTCTGCATTTAGTTCTTACTTTGTGCTGCTATTTAATAGTCTCAACAAATATGGAAAAGTCTTCCTCAAGTTGCCTTTTGGTTGGTTTTTTTTTTGTTTGTTTGGTTTTTTTTTGTTGGGACTTCCCTACATCTCCCCTCCCCACCATTTTTATTGCACTGTAGCTATAAGAAGAAAAAAATTATTTAGATCTGTTTCTTCTTACCCTAATAAAGCACACTTCATTTTAGAAGAGAGAGACCAGCACCAATAACAGAAAAAGCAAGTTCAGCAGAAATTAAGCCATTGAAAGATTTCATTGTGAACAAGACATGTTTCAGTACACCTACTCTAGAGATTTTCCAAAGCAGAGTTACAGAAAGAATTAATTTGAATTAAACTTGACCATGCCAAGAAGAAAGGCATTTACTATGTCAATATATACACCAGTCATCAGTGTAGGAACCTGATATAGCAAACAACTCCAAATAAAACTGGACTGTATAATGCCTTGAAAAAATGAACTGGTATGAGCTCATCATGTGGGTAAACTAAACCTATTTGAGGTCAATGAACATTCAGCAGCAGTTACGCAAAATAAACAAACTTTACCTGCCTATGAGCAGGCACATACATTTTCCTGCCTGTGTCTGAGACATTTTCAAAGCGTAGGGGAAAATGTGAGCAGAAGGAAAGTGGCAAAATATAACCAGGCCTTAACATCTCTCTTTGGGCTGGGGGAAAGAAAGGACTCCTAAAAACTTGTCCTTCCTCTTTGGTTGGTGGAATACAGGCTGCACAGGACTGAACAAATCACTGCCATTTAGATAAGAGTGACAGTAAACTATGAGGAAATAGAGCTATTAATAAAGCCTAGAACAATACCATAGTTGTGAAAATAGACAGCTAGAATGCTGTAGGGCATTACAACTCTGATGTACTAACTTGTTGAGCCTTATTAGTTCAGGATTATGCCTTTCAGTCTTAGCCTTTTTGAGTAATATAGGCTACTACTAAAACACATTTCCAGGATTTCAGTATTTATCATGAAGCTTTCAATAGCACAAGTTGTTTTTACAATCTGCCCTTCCACAACATTTTGACTGATTTGTAAAAAATTGTGAGGTTTCATTATTTGTATACAGCACCTTTGCCCAGGCTTCATTAGATACATAGATGGGATGCAAAGATGCATGGTCAGAAAGTCTTCCTTTCATCTGAGATTATTTTAAGAGACGTCACTAGAACTAGGCTAAGGTGTAGGTCAGAATTCCATCCATTTTACTCCTTACTGTTCTGCAGAAGAAACAAACCAGACCAGCCCTAGAGATTTTAAACTAGCAGCCTAAATTAATATCTGACCAATAGCGTCTGTCTCAAAGACATTTTGTCCTTGTGAATAATCATAATATTTACATATATGGTTCTGTTTTTGCAGTGAATGTTCAAAATTTGTATCTCATTTCTGATCTCGAGGTTGTCTAGCTTCAATTTCCAGACACTAGCTGGCATTATGAGTGCCTCTGTAGACTCAAGACACCCACCGCACTGCAGACAATTTCTCTTAAGCTAGCAGGAGCTTGGTCTTCCCATCAACAAGTAAACAGGCTGAATTAATTTACTACTGAACTAAGGAAAGTATGTTTTTCTATTCCAAAATAATCCTGACATTACACTAAAAAAAAAAAAAACAAAACAAAAAAACCCCACAAAGCAGTTAAAGTCTCCATTTATTGCATATTGTTTCTAAAAGTGACACCGGATAGTAACTAAAAACAAATGGGACAGTTGAGTAATTAAAGAAAGTGAAACAATTGGAAAAGATAATAATTTTTCTAATTCTATGAGTCAATTCAGTTAATGTGTCTAGCCAGGAAAGAGACTGAAAGCATTACAAAACACATTGTTTTGTTCTTTTTCCTTTTGCTCTTCAGCTGAAAGTAGGACTATGATTTATTTCTCTTGTAATCACTAGCATTAATTGTGCCTCTACTGCTGTATGACACTTCAAACATAAGTGGTGCTACCATGGTCTGATCTATGGCAAGTCAACTGTAGGAGTTAAGCTAGTAGAAAACTTCAATTTTGTATCATCAGTTTCCTGGCATTTTAGCTGTCAAAACTGTTCCCCTGAAGGATTAGACAAATGCCTACAACAAAACATGTGAGGAGACAGGGCTGTTGCAGAACTAAATTACACTGGCTGAATTGTTCATCGTAGGATTAGCACTGAGCTGGTTCTAACACTTGCAAATAAAAGCATCTCTTATGAATCTATTTACTCTATGCAGCAAGTATGCTCTTGCAGCTGACAATGATGTATGCTCAAACTTCCGTATTTTTTTCCAGTGAAACATAAATCCAGCAAACAGCTGGAGATGCACAAGCTAACTAACCTAGCTGCTTGGTGTACTCATAGCTGTGATGTGATAGAAACTTAAAAAAAAAAAACAAAAAACCCAAAAAAAAACCCAAAACCAACAACAACGAAAGCCCAAACCACCACCACAAAAACCCCAAAAGAAGAAAAAAAGAACAAACCCACAGACAAACCTTAGCATATTAGGAAAAGTCAAAACTTCAGAAGAAACCGAAGCCAAAATGACTTTTATGGTCTCAAGGACAAAAGGCAACATCCAACTTTGCAGTGGCAGCAAAGAGTCCAAGAATGAATCAGTGAGGGACTACTTAAGTACCAACAGTCTTAGTGCATTAAATTGAGTCTTCTGGGCATACTAGGAGTTGTCAGGGAGTGATATAGGTTAAGAGAACTTTGCAAGGCTGGAGGTAGAGGTATTGTCCTGGACTCACAACAAACTGTGTAACTGTGGTGGAGATGGTTGTGGTCTTGTGACTAAACAGGAGCTCTGGGATTCCCACCTCTACCTTGCTGCCTCACAACAACTTCCTTCTTCTCTTCCTTCTCTCCAGACCACAATGCAGGACTCTTCCCCAGCCCCTTACCAGGATGGCTTCTCCTTTTTTCACCCCATCTCATCTCCCCTCCACCTGTTGGTGCAGCAGGTCTGGTCTGGCTCTGATGCACATTTCCTCCTTCAACACCTGCACCCATCAACAACACGCAATGACATGAGGGAAAGCAAGGGTCTCTATCAGCAGGCCAAAAGCTTGCAGTTGTATTCAAAGTGGCTATTTCATCAAATGGTAAGAGTTGGAAGGGACTTTAGAGGTCACTGAGTTTCAACTCCTCTGCCATGGGGCCCCTCCCACTAGACCAGGTTGCTCAAAGCCCCATCCAGCCTGGCCCTGAATGCTTCCCAGGGTGGAACATCACAAATTCTCTGGGCAGAAGAGACACTTCTCTTTAGCACTTCACATCACTAATGCTTGCTCAGGCAGGCCCATGCAACACACAGTGCAACCTATTCAGAAAAAGGTCCCACAATATCTGTGACAGAACAGGTTACTCCAGGGTCCCACTTGAGGTGGCTTCCTCAAAACTCCTCAGAAGGCTCTCCTTCATGATTTCAAAGGCTTGTGCCACATGTTAACAGCTGCTTAGCCCCATGAAAGACCTGGGGACAGAAAACAGAACAGTGACAATTGGTTTTGGTGCTGTCATGTTTCTAGTTTGTAAAGTCTGTGGGTGCTGGAGCCAGGGGAATTTTTGTAGCCCAAAAGAGCCTTTCCAAGCTTTATATAGAGAAGACAGCCTCAACAGAAATCACAGAAGAATGGAAGAAAATCAAAACCAGACTTGGCTGGCATTGTTTTTTTACAGAGCCGGTCTGGGTTTCTGCCCAAAATATCCACTCAAGAAAACACTATAGAACCTTTCTGCACTTGTGTATCGTCTCAGCCTGGGCTTCAATCCAGACTATGCACTATACAAATGCTGTGCAGCAAGCATTTTGTACATCATACATACTTTATCCTGAAATATTTATGGAACATATCTTTTATGTAGTGAAAGGCTAGAAGTTTCTTAACACGGGTAGTTCTCAATTGCTCCATTTAATATCCACTTGCCCACTCACAGGTATATAGACTTGTCTCTTTTACTAAAATGCTCAGTGCTTTTGGATTTAAACATTTTTTAGTATTATTTCTTGTACTCTTACCATATATTTTAGCATCTCTAATTACAAGTCTTTGAAACAGTCAAGTCTGGAAAGCGTTAAAGAGAAAGAATGGCTGAAAAGTGAAGGGCTTAACGATAACAGCGCCATAGAACTGCATAACTACAGAGCAATTTTAAAATTTTAGAGCCATTTTAAATTTAACATATTGGATTAAATCTTCAGCTAATGTGAAGTTGTATAACTGCTGAAGATAATAGAATCAACATGAATTTAGTTCATCTGAGTTCATCAAGATAACAATTATAGGGGAAAATAACTATCTAAGAATTAAGATATCATGTTATTTTTATTTTAAATCTGTTGATGTTCTGAAACTGAGAGGTTACCCTCAATTTAAAAATATTTTTCACTTATCCCTTTTATATGACAGAATACTGATAGCAGAAGAATTACATTTAAATGAAAGCATGTTTTCATGTTTTGAGGAAATTGTGCAAGTTTCCCTATTTAGAAAGCCATGCATCAGACTGACAGTTCTTCTGTTCAGAGATGGGACTCCACTGACCTGGCCACACCCATGACATCATTTTCTGGAATCATCATTCCAGAAGAGTAAATTTTCAGTTTTCTCTCAGAAATCTAGCTGCAGAGGAAGCGGTCTCAGTGCTTACAGAGAATATCATTATTGCCTTAATATTAACATACTGCCATGGTTTGGGCACTTGCACCGTTTATACTAGACATAAGAATTTACTTTCCAAGTCCAAATAAAGGAATCAGAGGATTAGCATATCACTTCAGCAATATCATTATTTTCATTTAGAAAATAATGAAGTTGCTATACGTATTTGCTTGTTTATTCTTAAAAACAATTTAGAAAAGCACTTCTAAGACTACATTTTTAAATAGAGAAAAATTCAATGAGCCTTACAGGCATACTAACCTCCAAGTGAACCTTCTCCCTTCCAATGCCAGTAGAGAGAGTTTAAATAATCTTGATATCTGCAATTTAAATATTTGAACAGCTCTCTCTCCCACATTTGGTCACAAAAATAAGATTGTGCAATACGAGCTGCAGGGTCACAGGTTCAGCTGCTGAGTAGCATTTCATGCAGTTGCCAAGTCCTCCAGTTTCGCCTCCTCCAGCCTGTGCCCACTGTGCTCATTAGATAGTGGCTCCATGCGATCTCCACACTTAACTCCATTCAGTATTGGAAGCACCACTTAACATACATAGTCACATCCAAAGCCCCGTTTATATTTCACATTTTACCATTGTCGCCTGTTTCTTGCTATATTTCAAGACTGAGAAGTCTGTGAAATTTTATCTTCTCTGTGCCTTCTCACCTCATCATTAGGCACTAAGGCACACCAGTTACAATGAGTCTTCCATGTATAACAAGTGCCCTAGTAGCAGACTGCATCTTGCAGCAATAGTCTATCTTCATGGCTTGCACAGTAATTTCAGTAAGTACTTCCACATTGCTTTTCATTGTATGAACTAAAGCCAGTTGACAGCATTAGCAAAGAAATCATCTTCTAGCATGTATTCCTCACTGCCTGAATTGAAAGTACTCCAGATCTAAACAAATTCCTCTGCAAAAGGACCAAGCTCACAGTGTCACGCCATCACAAACAAAGCAAGAGCTGCTTCCCCTCCATCCTGCAAGCTTCCAGAAACCTCTTGCAGTTGTGCTCTCTCCCTCATTTCTGAAGTAATGTAATTTTCATGTTGAGGGCCAATTGCAGATTGTAACTTGAAAACATTTGAAACTAAAATGGATTGGTTCTTCAATCTGTTCACTTGCCAGATAATTCCTATGGACATTCTAGGAGAAGATAAGGATAGAAACTTCCCTAGAACATCTGTAACTGAGGAAGTTTGAGGAATTTATGAAGATTGGCATGTAGCGATAGCATCTTTTTACCTCTTAGCTGAATAAGTTTCTTCTTGGCTGTAGATATGATTCAGCTACTTCACAAAGGACACGTGTATTTGAATTTTGACATTAAAAACTTCAGACCAAACTTCTGAATTCTTATCACACTTTTTTTCCTATGTGGTTCACAAGTCTGAGTTTGTGGAACTGCACACAAATAATAGGAATCCTACCTCACTCCCTGGTCCGCCCTGCCTTACATTGTAAATAATGTCAATATTGCAGTACAAAGAAGTAGATTGAACAAACATATATGCATTTAGATTAATTAACGTTCAACTTTAGCCTAAATTATGAGGCTACTCTTTGATCTCCCTATATAACCATTAATTTTAAGTCGGGCTACTCTGGAGGGTCACTCAGAGCAAGACCTGTTCTGTCTTCACTGACTGAAACGGGGATAAATGAAACAAACTCCTAACTTCAGAATTTAAAGGTAAAGGTATAAAGATCAGCTATGTGACTATCCTCTTATTCTTATAAGAGCATATTCAACAATTCAGCACTGTTACTCATATTACCCCTGCTCCATTTCATTTCCAATGAATATTCATTCTTCATTTCTCACTTAAAGTAGCCACCATATTTCAACAGCTATTAAAGATAACCGAATCAAATTGCAAATGTTCACTAGGTTTTATCTTCTTTATGTTACGGTTACCTCATCAGAAACACTGGTTTTTGATTCCAGAACTGTTGATCAGGGTTTAGATAATGTGTGACAAGCAAGTTAAGAAAAAAATGTTATAACAAAGTAATCTAATACATCTCTCACAC
>VZRU01003695.1:160843-227986 GCA_013398155.1 Pedionomus torquatus
AAACTATTCAGGATAAATCAAATTTGACCACAAGAACAAATCAGTGCAAGGTGTTTATCAGTACTTTTAGGCTAGTTTTCAAAGGAATTGAGTACTGAAACCACGACATAGAGTAATTACACTTTAGAACAGTCCTATAGTAGGAAGAAAAAAAAAAAATAAACCTACCCACAAAACCAAAGAACATATGCCTCATGAAATTAAGTATTTCATGAAAGGTGACATAATTCAGCACCTGCAGTAGTGTCAAAATCCCCATAAATCCATGCTCCACCCTTTTTGATCTATGTTCCAGTATAACAGCATATTCATAGCTAACTTACAGTCATAGCAAGTATGCTTATTGCTGCATTTGTGTCAAATCTTTTAGGGAAGTACACATAGGATTGAAATGAAATTAAAAATCCAGGGAAAAGTGGTATAATAACTAAAGCTTATTTGTTAGAATTCTTCCAGTATGTGTCTTTGAAGAGTTATCATCAGTAAACTTCAGCCACCTGTGGTCACAATTAGGCTACATTGAATAATCTCGTGACATGAAGATACCTGAATACAAAAGGTAATTCACAAGGTACTGCAGACAAAGGCAACAGTGTAAATTAGGAAATAAATCAACAGCAGGATTACAATAAGTCTTTTTTTTGGTTACGATTAGCCTAGTCAGGTTTGGGATTGCTGCTGCAAAAGTCTAGTTCAGCACAAGCCTCAATTATCCCTTTTGACCATCCTTTGTTATAATCCCAATTATTCAGCAGTGATCCAAATCTTTGGTTTTCTCTTTACCTATCACATCAGTAGGGTTTCTCAAGAACCTTAGGAGAGGTGAGATACTTGGATACTCCATTTTTTTTTCTTGCTGCTTGAGTCATCTAAGTTTCATTAAAAAAAAATAAAAAAATCTTATTCAGTCTCCCATGACTATAAAAGGCTGAAGACCAAGAAATCCCTGTGATTATTCAGTACATAAGCAGGTATGAGTGCTTATATTTACATACCACTATAAAACTAGCTAAATAGTAACTGCTGTGGTTAATCTGAATTACCAATCCAGTAGAAGATGTGTAAGGAAACCAAACAGAAGGTAGGCTTTTAAAGTCATGATATGCCCTTATCTTCCCCCTATGGGAAAATCATTCTGAGGAATGGCACACACGTGACCAGCTATAGGAATAGCAATACTCAAAAAACAACAAGACAGAGCAAAACATACAACTATGGATATCACTGCCGAAACAAGCAAGAAAACACCCAGTTCTGAAGAAAAAGAGGGAAATAGATGGAGAGCATGCTGCATAACAAGCCAAAAGCCAGGGTGAAAAGCAGGCTAAATCTAAGACAGCAAACTGCAGCCAGACATTTTGGGCTAGACTACACAATTTACATAAAGGTCTGTGTTGAGAGTGTGACTCAGCTGCATTTTATCACGCAATTGTCACTACACCATCTATTACAGTTGCATAATCTTTTTGCTGCTGTGAAATCAGTCCTTATTTCTCACCTTGTCCCCCAAGATAAGAAGGGCTGGGGCACATGGACTTGACAAACCCTAGTCTGTCTAGAATGCCTTACTATTAGCTCACTGGAAGAAAAAAAGCAAATTGTTTTTTAGTCCCCTTACCTCGCTTTGTGACATGTCCCTGTGTGAGTCATGAGACAAGTCTGGAGAGAAACTCTCCACGCACACCCAGCCCATGTTTATCTCTAAAATGGCCTGCTGCAATTTTGACTGAAGGGCAAGGTAGTATCTATGAGCAGATGGAGAACACGCAAACAAGTGTTATTAAGCAATAAATACTGCTTTGATCAACTTCTTTATTAGTGCCGAGAGCTTTTAATCTGGAGTGGAATGCGTGTATTTATTATAACAGTGCACACCCGAAAGTGTCTCACTGTGGTCAGGAATCTCAATCAGCATTACATTAAATAAATAAAATTCCTCTTATCTTAAAGTGGAACATTTCCAATTTGTCTCATTACAGCAGTGAGGTACAAGCTCTTTCTTTTGTCCTACTGCTTTAGTATTTTGTTTCAGATGATCAACAATTCCTGGTGCTTCAGACCACCTTTGATGCTACTTGGGTCAACTGGCTGCAATCTACTAATTACAAATACATAATTTTTGTTTTCAATTTTATTAACATGCCAAGATTTTAACTTCAAATTCTGGATAACATTTACATTTATCAGAAGTCATCAAAAGCCCTATAAATGCAGTATTGCTTGAAGTTACTTTCTAGTACAATGAAATGCTTAAAGTCTTAATTTAAGTTTGTGACATTTTGCTCAGTGAAGCAAGAAAATTTGTAGTGACATGACTGAGCCCTAACCTTTTAGCTGTAAGTTGAAGGTGAGGAGAGTGCTAGTGGACATCTAAAGGAAGAATATAGGACAGGCATTCTATACAAAGAAAAAAGTGGAAAGCAGCACAGATTTGGAGCTAAGAATGTACAATATGCAGTATTACAGCATGCCATAGCAGGAGGAATTGTCAGCTGACAGGCCATTCCACCTGGGAGCAATACAGTTAGGTTCCTTAGTCTACAGCTTAGTCACAAATGCCCCCAGAACACACCATTTGTCAAATAAAGGGCTTTAAGGAACAATAACATATGTCCTATAGGAGAATTATAACTGACATCAGAGCAAAAGTTTAGCGCTATGCTATTACTAGAGAAAAACAAAGTAATAAAGACACCTAAAAAATAATAAATCCCTAAAATGATAATGGGGTTACTTAGAAATGTCTAAGAAAGTACTAGCAGAAATACAGGAAATAAGTTGAAGAAAACTATTGCTGGGTAAATACTATAAGATATTTTCATCCACAGTAGAAGGCTACTGAAATCCTATTGCCAAGAGCAATTATGTTTTTATAGAAGTATGGACTACATTACCTGAAAGACATAAAAGCTAGAGAAAAGTTTGTGACTTCATACTGTTATTATAGGACAAGCACAGGGGGAAAAAGAACTAAGAAAAAAAATAATAATAAAAAAAAAAATCATTTTCACCTACTAGCAGGTCAGAATATTGCCTATTGGCAGGGAGAACTGTGGAAGGATTTTGTAGACTGCTGAAAATAAAACATTCAAATACCAGAATGGCATCTTTTCCTTTGTTTCACACGGTTCTGACACCAAGGTGGGGGGATCCTAGTTTTTTGTAACTGAAATACTTATATATTACTGTTTTCTGTTATAGCAGACCCATACTAAGAAAGAGCGGATCTTGACAATCAGTGCTTTACAAAAGCACAGAGGTAAGCACAAAGATTACTATACAAGTACAATGATTTTTAGCCAGTGTCAAAGGCTATTTAGCCAGGACAGAAAAAGGTGGTTCATCGTTTAGATGTCTAGCATTTTTCTCTGTCTCATGCTTTGGCACATGCAGTGCTTCTATAAATTAGCCATCAGATATTATTTCTTAAGAAAAACACTTTTCAGATTCTGCAGATATCAGGATCCTTCCTACTCCCTTCCAAAGTCAGCCAAAATAAATTCAGACCAATAATACAACAGATCATAGAGTCCCACTGACTGACCTGATTTGCCATTAATTATAAAGGCTAAACTGCTAAGATCCCTTTTAAATACACTACTTCTTCTGAGTTTTTGAAGTATTCTCAACCAAGCCCTTACAAAACATGGAATAGTTCTTCTCTTAGAAGCCTGTTTGAGCCAGGAAAGGAGAGCAGCTTCTGTCTGCCTTTCTTCCAAATAAGCGCAAACAATCAAAAAACAAACCCCTAATAATCCTGCTTCCTACTCACCCCTTAAGATATTTTATCTGACTCACAGGACAACCATTTTCCTGAGTGAACTGCTGATACATCTGGGATAGTCTCTGATTGAAATCTGCTGACACTAGTTTATCTTCTGTTGCAATAGCTGAATTTATCAAGCTTTCCTAAGCATTAGTACCAACAGCTGATCTTGCCAACTCCTGGGGCAGCAGCTGACCCAAACAGCCAACATGGAAGGTTCTTTTCCTACAATGCTATTCTTTCCTCCAACTCAAAAAAAATTCCTCCCTTGTTTGGTCAGAGTGCAGTTTGCTAATCCATGGCAGTGCCTGTTGATTAATTAGCTCAAACCCTTGCGAATCTGAGCAGCAAGATTTTACATCTAACCTGCTCTCGATGCCTCACAAAGGCCAAATTTTCACCAACAAAATCCATCAGATAGACAAGGTTCTAAAGCAATAATGTCTTTAATATCTGCTGCCAAAGACAATGCTTTTTAAAGAAGTAGTCTAAGCTTGACAAATATTTAATTAATACGTCTAGTATATAACAAATAATTCATTATTTGCCATAGGAAATATTGGTGCTGACTGTAACCTAGTACCTATGATGCACAACTTCTAAGCTATTTTAAAAATAAATAAATTGCCACGCTGTGAAATTCCCATTGTACATCTGTCAAGTCTTCCTGCTTTAGGTAAATAAAAGTGGTCATATCACACACATACCTCACTCTGCAACAGAAAACTGAAATAAACAGGATACATCTGTGATCAAATCCTATGCTCTGGAGTTGCATGGATGTAAAGCATCTTCTACGAGCACACTGGTCATCTTTCAGTTAGTGACTAACTGACACTTCTTTACAAAACTGATCCTTTGGAACAACAGCAACTTAGTGTAAAAGCTGGTACTGGAGGAAACTTTGTTTTGTCGGGAAGAGCACTTTTGGCTTTAAGCATTTCTCGTTTCTGGTTCATGGGAAGTCTCAGTAGCAAACTTTTAGTATTCCTAGAAAAAGATGAATCAAGACTTCTTAAAATCCTTTCCTACTCTGGATAGTTACTCTCTTTGGAAAGACCAGTTCATCCTAGCCTAATTGTGTTCTACTAATCTGAACATATTTACAGCTTGGCAAGTACTTGGCACAGATGTCCTGAGATAATAAATTATTTTCTTTTAGGAGACAGCCAAGAATGCTCTACAATCATTATGCCCATCCTGCAATGACAGAAAGCTAGATGGGAGTTACAAGTTACACCTTTGTTTTCATGTTGTATGTAATCTTGGCAATACAGATTTTTTTGCATGGTACAGGTAAACATAAAGAGTATTGTTAAATGCAATTAAAATAGTTGTGCAGAGGAAACAAATCTCAAGCTTTGACCGCATTAAAAATTATGTGATGGATGATAGCAGTAAGTAAAATTCAACTAATTAAAAACTAATTTAATTTTTAATCAGTGCCCTGATCTGTCATATTTATCCTGTCAAAAAAAAAAAAAAATTACATCTCAAGTCTATATTTTTGTTTTTTGCATGCTTATTATTCTACTTTGCTATCCTTACAGCAGGCTATTAAAAATTTAACTATTGATGTGATTGTAATTTTTTATGTAGAGATTAGATAAAGCCACTTCTAATGTAAGGTAGCTGCAGTGCAAACTCATTTTAGTAGGTTCTTGTTTGCCACCTCTCCCTCCCACCCCAAATGAAACCACAGTTCTAAGGCCTTCAACATCTTTCTGAGGCTGTTTGCAAACATATACTGAAATAATCTTCACTACAATCTTCCTGCAGAAACACATTTGCATTGCTAAACATCTTTAAATTGGAAAAATCCATTTGTTATTCAGGTATGAATCAGAGAAAGTAATTTATAAAATATCAGTAGGGAGCAAAGCTAAAGGACCAAGACAGCAAGTTTTGTCCCCTGGCTACCACAAATAATAAAGAAATATCAAATACATATGCATCAAAATATGCAAAACAGAATTATAGATGTCAGTTAGACTAAATGAAAAAAAAAAAGTGGTTGATATAAACAATTATTCTTTATTTTTGTTTAAATAGGTAAGACTTAGACTGTAACACCTACATTAACTCCTTTTGAAGAGAAGTAGGGTTGTGATTACTGATACAAGTGTAATTTTAAAGATTACTTGCTAACAAGGAGAAAACTTTCAAATCAAATGCCCAAACAACATTTCATCATGTTTCACCTAAATAATAAAACTCCTCTGGGAGTTAATTTATGTATGAAATCAAAGCATTTAATTCTACAGCACAATCAGACAAGAGTATCTGTAGTAGAATCTCAGTTTGCATCAATAATTTTTCTCTGGTATTGCTTTCCATCCTGACCAATCATACAGAGCACTTTGGCCACTGAGGTAAGCATGCAACTGCACCAACAACCCATTTCCTTCCAATTCACATCTTAGCTACTTCATGCATCTTAGATTCACAGTTATTAATAATTGTACTTTTAATACAAATCTAGAGCTGTAAATGTGTTTGGTTTTTTTTAAATCCCCAATAGATTTTCTACAGATATCAGCCCTAGTTTCTTTTGGCACTGAAATGATTACTGACTATGTCCCTAACATAAGTAAAATTGTCATCCCAGATTCTTCCTCCCCAGATTTAAGTGTTACATTATGCTGCCTTTCAATATATGAAGTTAGTAAATATAGCAGGGAAAAAAAAAAAAAAGTCAGGAGTATGCTGGAATACTGGGACATGGAAATGATGTTTAAATTCCTAATTAACAATGTCTTCTTTATATCTTTGTCATACAGAAACATTTCTCAATACCTGATTTAAGTTCTGAAAAATCCTTCTAATTACTTGCCTACTGTAGAAACTTAAAAACATCAAAACAAAGTATGTAATGGATTTTAAATACAAAACATAAATACTCAGCCATGAGGTGTGATGGAAAACATACACAGACAGCTCCCAAGTAGCTACAAAATTCCAGTTAGTGACATCCCCCGAGCACTAAGCACACAGCACAGTGAATTGCTACAAACCTTCAGTCTGGTCACTTAGAATGAAGCAGACACATAAGAGAAAAAAAAACAATGCAAACACCTAGCTGTTACTCAGCCTTTGGGAAAGAAAGACATCTTTTCCCCTTCCCATCCCTACCACCCCTATGAAGTACTGCTGAGCTATGGAGAGGAACCATGTTCATGCTCATGCTCGTTCTTAAGGTATTAATTAGCAAAGTAAATGAGATTTACTGCTTCTCCAATTGGTCTTGATTTCTGTTACATAAAATCTCATTTGGCAATTCAAGCCTCAGAGTGATACGTGTCAGGTTTTTCTCGTCAATAGCTGACAACCATTAATAGCGGTTTGCAGTTATACATAGGCTTTTATAAACATAGAGTTAGAAGAAATTTTGAAAACTTACTCCAGTGGATCCTTTAAAGAAACACTTGGAGTTAAGAAGCACATCTGGAGGAAAATACAAAATACAAGCTGCTTGAAATAAACGTGGTCTGAAATGCCATAGAAAATCTAGAATAAGAAAGTTAAAAAAAAAAAAAAAGACTGGCACAAGCACTATTAAGTTTTCAATGTGAGCATACAACTTCATGTGGGTTAAAGTAATGCAGTGGGAAAATTTGGTATGATCCCTAAGCAAAGTTCAGGTAAGCAGGCTGCTCACTGGAGGCATCTGTGAACTTAAAGCTGAGACAAACTTTTTCACCTTTTTTTCAACTTTTTTCACTTTTTCAGAGAAACACAGTCCTCCTCCTGGGCTAGAGGAACCCATGTGCCTGCTATCATCCTGATGGTGGGCAGCTGGCTGAGCTTGGACTCAGCCCTGACCTCTTTTCTAACTTGTCTCCTCGCCTTGCCTGCATGTGGAGTGCTCTCTTCCAGTTTCTATTCTAAATAAATTTAAGATTCTAGATAAGAGACTTCAGGAAGTCGCAGTCCTGAAAATGAATGAAGTCAGCAACCTCTGGGTCAGGTCCACCACTCCATTTGCAAACATGACGCTCCCTTAATTGTGTGTTCAGTTTGAATGCCATTCCTTAAAAAAGATTCCTAGAAAATCTAAGAGGCCAAACATTCAATAGCAAGGGAAAACATTATGTTCAGGAGTTCCCTTCCTGCAAGGGCTTGCTATAATGGAAAAAAGTATCCCTGCTGTAGTCAAATAACATTATTAAAGTTAGTTAATATTAAAAACATATAAGAATTAAATTTTTTGAGCTGTTTATACTCTTAAATTACTTGCCTGTTTCTCAGTTTAATGTTTTATTTTTGCATGGGAAAGTGATGGGGGACAGCTAATTCCTTAGTGGAAATTCCTGGTGATAGTATTAGCCATGTTCTCTTCTATATATTAAGTCAGTTTGTTGTTCAAAAATATATGCTATAATAATAGCAGAATTCATCGGTAGAGTTTTGCAAGTTGTATCACATAAATATTTTCAAGCGATTAAAAATTAATAGACTTGGCCTAGTGATTTAAAAACAAAATTTGTCTCAAAAATCCAAGACTTCTTAGCAAAAGAACTTCTGAAATACAGCAGCTTTCCCTGTATCCCTTGTATTGTAGGTACAGAATCAGACAGTTATTAACAGCTTCCAGGTTTTAAAGACACTGTGCTAATGACACTGCTAATAGAGTGTAAGACTGGAGAAGAGAGAAAGAGCAAAAGCAGTGAGATAAATACACTGAGATGAACCATATCTCTAAAAGCATTTCCTTAATTTGTTTTTATTAAATCAGAAGTCAAGCAATGGGTGAGAGGGGGTGCAGAAACTCTTGGATTAATATAAAGTGCTGCAAAAAGGAGAATGACTAGTTCACTCCTTACAATCTGCAGCTAAATAATATTTATTTTCATATATGGATTATGTCACTGTTGGAAACATTCATGTGAATTTATGCCTTCGATTTTTTTCAGTTTATTTCTATCTCTGAAAATACCCATCTAAATCATGAGATAATTCATGGAGAGTTGTCCTTTTTTTGTCTTTTAAAAACTGCCTTTAAACAGGGAAACAGGGAAGGAATAAACTCATGCAGCAAATAAGCAACTGTCACAAATACAACAAATATAATAAAGTTCCAATGACTTCATGGCCTGCTTCTGTTCCTCCTCATACAAGAGCAAACCATAAAGTAGTCCAAACTGAATTAGCTGGATCTACTTTTTTTACTGATTTACACAGGCGCTAAGGAAACTAGGCCCATTCTTCTATCCTTACATATTGTATAGCCATCTATGCATTAAAAATGAGGTGTATGACACTACAGAAATAAAATCGCGAATTTTGTATTCAAAGTTTAGCAACAGATAGTTTGCATAAGCACTAGTGTTTCTGAGAGTACATTGATTACAAGAGGGAGTGGTAACAGGCATTTAACATAAATCAGTTTAAATTAGGATCCAGCATTGCATTAGAATATGACAAAGAGTGTCCTAATGCGCTGAAAAGCTACAGTTTCCAAACTTCCTTTTCTGATGTCATGTCCTCTGATTCTTTAGAAATCATGTATTGGTCTCTAATAGACGTTTCATCTGCTGCTGCACATGAGGAAATAAACCACGTAAAATTTCTGCTCCCAAAAAAAGCACAAAAAGGGAAAGCTCAGTTGGTCTCAAATAGACTGAATAGAAAGCAAAAATATCAGAGTTTGGAAACAAAAACATAGCACACAGTTCTGGTGATGTTGGCTAGAGTCTCAGAAAACAGAGCAAAATCACTTGGTGCTTCAAATACATTAAAATACGTGCTATAGAATTTCAGAGTATCAATATCAACATTCGAAATGGATGTTTAGCACAAAACCCATCTTTCAATCTGCAACTGGCGTTTAGCAGTATCTCATTGCTGCCTATGTTAACATAGGTACCCACATGGGAAACAGAAAAGAGATGGCCCTTGGACCACATTCTGCCACAAAGTAAATGCTGACTCATAATTAAGCCCATATAGGATGAGACCTGAAGATTCCTTCCTTCTAACTAGTAGCAGTGAGTCCTT
The DNA here is from genome assembly GCA_013398155.1 of Pedionomus torquatus. Lineage (NCBI taxonomy): Eukaryota > Metazoa > Chordata > Aves > Charadriiformes > Pedionomidae > Pedionomus > Pedionomus torquatus. The sequence continues at coordinate 170,607 of VZRU01003695.1, forward strand.
ACTGGTGATGGCAAAACTGAAGATGCAAAGGTGGTGCATTTTTATCATATCACAGAGACACACTGGACAGCATGAGGCTTAGAAAGGCTGCAACACCACAGTCTGTGCTGTGTGGTCATACCCTGTCACCCCACAATGATTAACAGCTGGGACTGTAGCTATTTCATACCTAGAAATTATCATGCTTTAAGAATTTAACTGTGGATATAAGTAGGAAAGGGTTTTTTGCCAATTTAAACCTGAATCACTGTGGTATCCACTGAGCTGGCTGTCAGAAGATATTAACTGATGATTCCTTTGCAAAGGGGTACTGGTCTTAAGAAGAAAACAAAATCCATGTATTTGTGTTTTAAGCCTGCTGCTGAGTCAGATGCTGTTGCTGACAGATGCAGGTCTCACACAAGTGTCTAAATCTCATATGCCTTGAACCTGATTTTCTTCTTCTTTCCATCATCAAATTAATTCTGTAAAGCTTAGAGCCAGTGTAAGCAAGATTAGTATACATGTCCTTTTAATAGAGTTGCACAGCTACATAAAGATTGCAAATAAATGCAAATGAATTAGAATTAGGTGATTTAAAACTCAAGTCCAAGTTCTCCAGGTTCAAGCTTGTTATGAGCCACACACCTTCAAATTACAAACCCAGGTTGTAATTGAAATATCTTTTGATGACCTCTCTCAGACCTAAAGAGAATTTACATGTCTTTAGACATCGAAGTTTACTTTTGATCTGCTTCAGTAGTGCACACCTTAGTTAGCATGCAGCTAGCAGTGGAGAAGGAAAATCTCTGAACCTGAAGTAGGACAGAATTTGCTGTCCTACTTTATTTATTTGCTTAATTTATTTGCTGTCTTTCTTCTGAAAGCACTTTTGAAAGGAAATTAGTAAAGGATTGGGCCGCTCACCTTCAAAAAAGCCATTATACTTTTTATAATAATTCCAAGAGCAATGACAAAAATACTTCTATAGCTGGAATGGAGTCTCTGTGTATGTCTTACTCAAATGTACTTTTTACCATTAAAAAGTGTCATGAAGAGACAGTGAAATCTTTGGACAGATAAATATTTTGACTGTGAAGCTGGATTTACTATGAAATTTTTTGCTAATGTAGTTAGACCTGTGTAACTTTCCTGACCAAGGGCTTTCTGTATAGTTGACTGAATATTCCAGCCTTGCTGTTACAGGTCAGTTCAAGGCACAAGTTAGCTATACAGGGAAAAACAATTTAGGAACAGATGTACGTAATATATATTTGGCATATTTTTTTCTTGCGTTAATTACCCCTGTGTCTCAAGGAAAATTATTGTAAAAAATTTCACCTGAAACTACTGTTCTGAAGGGTAAATAAAGTTAAGGATATAAAAATAATCTAACGTTAATTCTGTCTCCATTGTATTAAAAATATCTGTTACTTCCACTTCTATACTGACAGAGAAAGAACTGGGAGAGTTGGGGAAACAGAACTGAAAAGAGCTGGATAATCTAGCTGGGTGAAGGTAATTAAAAAGCACAGCTAATAAGGGAATTAGTTGCTGAACAACAAATATGGAAACATGAGGAACACAGGCCATATTTGCCAACTGATCAAGGTGAAATGTAGAGCTGTTATAGATGCTAACTAGGGTCTCAGTTTAACTTAACGGCATTTTTACCTGCAACATTACTTTTTAAATGACAGACATCTTTCAGAATTAAATTAAGCTTAGTTTTGAATGTGACAGCAAAGAAAGGAGACATGGCAAAGGAGACTAATAAAAGAAAGTCCCCTGCCTGCCTTTCTCAAATGGGAGTCTACACTGCTGATCACTGGCAAAATAACCAAAGAGGCAGAACAAAATTTGTCTGTTTCTTTCCTGGCAGCAAGAAAATGTGTTTCCCTGAGTACTTCTGTTAGTTCCTTTCGATTTCTAATTTCTTCTATCCTTCAAATCAAAGACCAAGTAAATGTCCGACTCCATCCTTTCTTTCAGTAGCACATAAAAGCTTTTGTGAGTCTTGTATTTTTTGTTTGTCAGATTCCTGGTTCAAATGAATCATTGAGCAATGCATTAGTCAATTCATGAGCAAAGCAGCCCATATTTATATTCAGAAGGTGTCTGTGTTCCACTTCCTAGTGCTATCTCTTTTTTTTTTCCTAGAAAATGGAAGTATTATAATTTTTATCGTAAGAAGATTTAGGAATTAGCACAAGTAATGATGGAGAAAAATCTGAGTATATGCTTAATCCAAAAACCTCATTACGGAACCAAGATTGTTAGTTGTGTATTTTGCACACCACTACACATGACTTCCCAATTAATTCAGTCAGCTTTTTCAAACAATGTATCAAAGAATAAACACACACAGAACTTTGAATTAGTTTGGGATTTGGAAAAGAAAATACAAAGTATTTAGAGATATTTAAGACAGAAGAACAGAAGGATTGGAGACAATCTTTCAGATTCTGGGGACATAGTTTTGGACTTGACACAAGACAGTGAGTTTGGATAAAAGCAGAATTGTGCAGTAAGGGTTCAAAGACTCTATCAAAGGAGTTTGGAAGCTGAAATGCAGCCAGTTCTGGCCTCTCTTACTGGAATTCCACCTCCCCCATTGAATGACTGTCTCAGCCTGGCAGTACTATGTGTTTGAAAAAGTAACACCTTGGGTTCAAATTCCTCCTGAGATTTTAAAATTCCAAGGTGATACAATCTCAGCTTAAGCCTCTGCTGTATGTCAAGAGGTGCCTGTGCTTAGCATGCCTCTCAGAATAAGAGGAGAGAGGGAGGAAAGGACCTTCTGAAACATTTCAAAAATGCAGTTCAAGATTTCATCTGCCTACCCAGATTTTATGTTTTAATTGCATGATTTTGAAGCTCTTTAAATTCCAACCAAGTTAATAGTAAAATAAAGTACTATTTAAGATTGGAATCAGGTGATCTAGAAATATATGCATCTTTTTTCTAAAGCATTTCAGGAAAATTTATCAGGGCTGATCATGAAGAAAAAAAAATCAATGTAGGAAAATGGAAACGCTATCCAGGAATGCAACAGCAGGTCTATTTTACTCTTCTTGGGACTGCTAATTGATCCACGCACTCTTACCTGTCTTTAATGTCTTGCAATATTGCTCAATATCGTATTTGATAAAGGAAAAGATCAGCATAGATGCTACAGATTGTTCACAAGGAAGGCAAAGCTCCAAATATCTAGCCATTTTTTCCCAAAACTTTCCGTATCTATCAAAAACTAATGTGCTGCTAGTGCAGGATGTTGTTACTGAATGTGTGCCCTGACCTCTGTGAGCACAAAGGCAGCAAAGGTGCAAGTTGTACAGTCGGGTTTTTTACTTGTATATAGTACTTTCACTAGAAAATGAGAACTACCTCCAACACTGCTGGACATGTATGTATGTGATTCAGCATGAGGTATACTGTGCTGAATCTATATACATGCATGACTGTGAGTATGCTTCTGTGTCATTATTAGACATGACCTTGTTCTATTTGCATCCCTCTTTCTTATGTCCTCTTCCCCAAAGCTGAAGTGAAAGAGAAGTAACAATTGCACTGAATATCAGGGTAAGACTACAGTTGCTTTTCATGCTCATTGAACATTAGGTGTATTGGGTATTTGAGAAGTTAGAAGAGGAGACTTACAAGTCAAGCAGTCCTGTTTTCAGCCCTCTTCCCAAACAGTGCACCTGGAATCTACTGCAGAGGTGCTATTTTTTTTTCATGAACCAGACTTCGTTAGGTACACAGTCTCATTTTATTTTCATGAACACCACTCAAAGACTTACAAATTCTTAAACTCACTTCTCAAGCTGATAAGCATCATGTTTCTGAAATTCTTAGGTCTCTGTCATGCATTTTGAATTCTACTGCACTTTTGTTATATAAAAACGTGTTAAATGCCATTCAAGTCAAATGTGATGATAGAAAAAGCCGCGTTTCTTTTAATATTTTTTAACAGGATCTAGTAAATAACTTGCTATATAGTGATATAGCAGCTATTTTGGAAATGAAGAAGTACTACATACTAACATCAACTGTAACTTAGAGGCCTTAGTTGAATACTACAGTTTGTTCTACTCACTGTAACTTCTGGGTTGTGGTGATGATTAGACCTTTCTTTTGAAAGGATGTCCTCTGTGCATCCTGTTCAGGACAATCTGGTTCTCAATGAACATTTTGTTCAACTGTGTACCCACAGGCAATACCCAAACTCTAATTTTTCTCAGACCTAAATTCCACATGTAGAAAATGGTTAAGGGCTGTTTCTTCATGGGAAGAACCTGGAAAATCTGCGCTTTTCCTCTTCTGTGTGCTCTTATTCCACATCACAGTATTTGTTACCAAAGTAGGTTAAGCTGACCAGTGCAGGTATACACTGAACGTCAAGCATTACCTACACCTCAGCTAACTTCACTAGTGTCTTCTATCATTTACCAATGTCCAAGATGGGCAACTGCTTACAAGATTTCTATAGATAAGACTACCTTGAGGTTATCATATTCTGTAAATGAAAATTAGTTTTTCTTCACAACTTTGTCCCCAGCTTCTTAATGTGAATTTTAGATGTATCTGTGCTGGTATTAGAGTAAGTCCTAAGATCTTGCTTTAGAAACTTGGAAAAGACTGAAAGCCTCGTACCAAGTCTTTGGGAGTTATTAGATGACAATTTGCATCATTTGATTGTGGTATTCACCTATTTAGGAACTGACAAGTCTTTGGTTCAAATGGCCCACGGGGAAAGATAAGCAAATGCATATAAACTAATGATTAGCCACAAAATTCAGGGCCTGTAATATCTGAGATAATTTTAGAATTCTTCTTACAAAGGAATCTTTATTGCAGAGTTGCAGTCTGTTTAAATGGTGCAATAGAAGCTCTCTCATTTGTTTGTTCGCAGTTTATTGTGTTTTGCATGTTACACTCTGCTAAAAAGAAAGGGAGAAAAGGAATGAGGAGTGAGGGAGGAGCCTGCAATCAGAGCAGAGAATGGGAGACTGCTGAGATGATCAGGGAGCAAACATACAGCCAACTCTCTGAACCGAGTTTAAAAAAAAGGCTTTTTCTAGGGACCTAAAGGGACTTTGTCAAGTTTACTGCAACTCAGAAAAGATTGTGAGGAAAACTGCAAACCTAGAAGACATTCTTTGCAAGAAAGAACGAGTAGGGAACTTTAACTTAACACACACTTTCATTTCTCTTATGCCTTATTCTACATTATCCTATTTTACAAGTGCATAGTCCTGGGGCTTTTTGTCTAAATGCAATTTAGTTTTCAGTCTATAAAACCTTTCAAAGTGCTAAAATATGCAGCATTTTGAAAAGGCCTAGGTGACAGTACTTCAAAGTTTCCACTATCCTGGGGACATGCCACCAGCAGATATACTACTAGTCCACCAAAGCACTGAGGAGTCAAAGTTTGTAATCAGAAGCTTACAAGTGGGGTGGTCTAAATGTCTTCAATAGCTAAAGAGTGGGGTTTTTTTTATATGAAAGGTACTTTTTCTCCTATACTAACAAATCAGATACCAACTACACTGTTTAAATCAAAAGGAACCAAATTAGAAGGTAGGGAAAGACACACATAGTCCAAGATGTTCCTGCTAGTATTAGCAGGAGCCAGTGTGGCTTAGATGATGGAGACTGGTATCAGGAAACAAAAACTGATTTGGTGTTAATTTGAAGCTAAATGTCATGGAGAAAGAACAATCCATACTGAACTCAAATAAAATCAGTTTTTCAAACTTAAAAACATAGGCTATCTCTAGCTGTTAATATAATAATCTGAAAGTGCACATTGTTTATGAGCAAAAGCGCTTGAAATTCAGACCAATCGATGTTAGTAATTTTTAGTTTTTCTTTGTTCAAAGGAAAACATTCAAACATTCAACCTAAGAACATATTTGCTCTATATACTTCATGTTCCATTCAAATGCACTCACAAACCTCCTAACACAGCTAATCAAACAGCTACTTGCCAAAGTTAGCAGTTTGGAAAATCAGCATTTAGGCTTTCCAAGAGGCTCAAATTTCACTCTTAAGCATTAAAATACAAAATATAATAACAGAGTTGTTTTAAAATCCTTGAGACTTTCAGAGTTCAACAGCCTGCACTTGGCTGCAAACCACACAGCTTTTCTAAGGAAGTATTGGTTACTGGAAGTTTCCCCTCACCCCTTCTTTACTAACTCCTAAATGAATTCCCACAGGTCAGTAGAAGTGCACTCAGTTAGCCCTCTGATACGGTGAAAGAATGCGCTTGGGTGCTGGCTGCTACAGGAGGATTGCTCCACACTCAGGAATGTTATGCCTTGGTTCGTACCAGTTTCTGCTGTAATCATCTTGTCCTTAAAATGGCTGAGTTAAAATGGTTTATGACATTCAAGTACAGAGAATGTGTATGTCTGTAAAGACCAGTGCATAGATATTTGAGAAAACCACTTCAGACCTTCTCCTTAAATCAGGTCTAAGTTGTTTCTTTCCCTTTATACGGGACAGCTAAGTAGCTAATTAGCAACAGCAATGTCCTTCCCTTTGCACAGTGTTTTTGACAGGGCTAAAATTTTAGGATCTTCACACTGACCTCTATGATTTGAGCTGACAAACAACCTGAAGCAGCAGAGAACACCTAACAAGGGATATGGTCTCTCTGCAAGTATTTTGGCAATACTAACTGATATCAGAGAACAGCAAGACTCAAACCCTTCTTTCACTCATGGTATCTGGAAAGTAAAATTCAGTCTTTCTTGTCATGCTGATGAACTCTGAGCTCGAACCAATGGTGCTGCATTAGCTATTTACATCTTTTAAAGTTTTCCTTGTTGCTTTCTAACAAAATGTCAAGATGGACACTGGGGGCACAAATGCACTAATTTCACTAAATATCATGTATGATTTACACTATTGTATCTTTTTTTTTTTCTTTTAAATAATGTCAATTCACAGTCATATTTAATTATTCGGTAAATTGTGAGCAATTATTTCAAGTTAAATACATAATACATGTAGTGTTTGCAAAGTGTTATTTCCACTGTGATTTTATTAAAGAATAATACATGACTTTAGTTGTATTTTTCTGAACTACTATTTTAAAAATAATATATTTTAAAATATTTTTTTAAAAAATCCCTAAACAAAAGCCTTTCATTTATAATATTTTATAAAGTACAATTCTAGCTACCATTAGCAAGCTTCATTTTCTGAGGAAAAGAGAAACACAAGGATAATAAATTCTAATGACTAAAATTATTTATGTGTTCAATAAATTTAGACAGCTCAAAATAAAGACTGTACTGTGACTGATACATGATAGTCACTAACAAATCAGCCATTTCCTATTGTACAGAAAACTTCCAGAATTTTAAAGGCTGCCTCCAACCAAGGAGGCAATCAGTGCTGAGTCTTGTAGTAAGCTACAGTAACATGCAAACTGCAGTGTGCAACAGTACTTAACTAACATTCTTCAGGAAGGGGAAGAATGTGGTACTGTGATAGAATAGGAAGCTGACTGAAAGGACACAAAAATTTACCCTCTGAAGCAAAGCCGTATCTACCTAATGTTATTATTGGTGCACAGACTGTAATCCAAAGTACATGATAGTGAAAACATTCTCTATATACCCCAGTGCTAAATGGGAACTTTTGATGCCTTTTTAAAAGTCAAACCTATGTTTGATGCACTCGTTGACTCTCCTTGTGTGTGATACCCACAAGCAAATTTGGGAAGTAGAGAAATAATTTCAGAACAAAGTCTCCTGGGCGGTACAACACTGCTGTAGCAGGTTAATTCTGGCAGGTTACCAAATCCAGAATTTTCTCCTGCAGCTAAAATGATCTATCTCCCCATTATCTTTGATCTTCTCACCCCCAAGTCCACAATAAAGCAGCGTCAACAAAGTAATGTAATGTCAAAGAACAGAGAAGGAGGATATTAAAGAAACTCTCAGTTTAATTTTTCTGGTTAGCTTCAGTACAGAATGTTTTCCTGTTGTATCAAATGACTCCAAAAGAGCAAGCTGTATTACAAGTGGATTAAACATTACAATAGGCAAGTCAAACAGAGTACAGTTTACCTTTTCATCTGCCACAGTTCTTAAGAATGGGTTTAATGACAGCCATGGGACAACACTTGTTCAGACTGGTTTTGTTTATTTTACCCACCTAATTGCCTAACCTTCAAGGCAAGCTCACACCAAGTATTTTCTGGAACACTGAATTTAGCTACCACTACCTCCACAAAGAAGTTACATATGCCACAACTGGTATTAAAAAGTCAGCATTTTTAGTGATTGGTGAGGAAGGAAAATAATTTTTACTGACAGTTATTTATAACTGTATAGTAAAATTAATTTATTTCAGTTACTTAAAAGTTATGAGCCAAGACTGGATTTGATATGAAAAAAAAGATACATAGTATCTTTTTTATGTATTAGTGTACATACCTCCTTTTAAACATATTTTATTATCACTTAATACTTAGATTGCTTTTTTGGTTTTTGTTTTTGTTGTTGTTTTTGTTGTTGTTGGTTGGTTGGTTGAGGGTTTTTTTTGTGGTGTTTTTTTGTTTTGTTTTGTTTTCCCCCCAAACTCAGGCACAGGAAGAAAACCTAAGTAAATAAGGTCTGGAAGTTGCACTTGTGTCTATCATCATTTGGGAAAAAGTAAATCTTATGAGAGAGATGCATAGAAACTACAAGATTAAGTTATGTATGAAGATATTCCAGAGCAAAGGAATTACTCTAAGAAGTTACTTCACAGTTGTGGTAGAACACCTAGAATAAAGGGAAGGCAGACAGAATCACAATGTCTAATAGTAGATTCAATCTCACAACAGTTTGGGCTGGCTAGCCAAAAGCATCCAGGCAAAGAGGGAATCGATAGAATTTAGTGTCTCTGTCTCCATACTTTCTGTTGTGCTTCAACAACTTTTATTACTACTTAGAATTACTTGCCCTCTAGCAGGAGAGCATCACTAGTAAATAAACACAGCTGTGTGTAGCAGTACAACATTCCTGGCAACACATCTGTGTCGCTCATTTTCTGAAAAGTCTTCCATTCATCAAACTAAGCAAAGACTAGTTTAAATTTTTATTTACAGAGTCTTATTTATCCCAAGGCATCCCTGAAGATAACAGAAATTAGACGTACGCAAACCTGTAGGTTAAATTCCTTTTTAAGAAATAATGCTGCAAAAGGATATTTTGAAAAGGGTAATAAATGCATCACACATCATTCTGTGAGTAAGAAACAGGAAAGCAGCCAGTAGTTGGGAGTTAACACCAAAGCAATGTCGACAAGAATTTTCAGTGTGGGAAAGGCTCAAAGGCTCCCTCCCTGGGACGCCTCCCCTGGCTCCCAAGCAGGGATCATTTCCACACCAAATCCCAGAGCCAGTCCAAACTCTAAGACTCCCACAAGATACGTTCTTTTGCAGGTGTCTGTTTTTAAACTATCCACATGATAAGTGAGGGGATATGTGTATGACTAAAGGGGTAACGAAACAAATTTTGGAAGTGGAGTATCAGAAAATCATACAAAGATTTGCTTCAGGATTCCTAATATCAGTGAAAAAAATCATGTTGTAAATGTGATTCCCCAGTAAGAAATAGCTTTTGCTGCTTCCAATTTTTGTAACAATTTTGCTTATTAATATTTTTTTCAACAAGTGAAAGGAAGTCCCGTTAATGTCAGACCTGGGTTTACACTTTAAACTAGTTCTATCCCAGTGAAACTTTGTAATTTTCAGTTAAGCTACCTATGATTTTATACCACACTGGGACTTTCATTGGTGTGGGGACGTCAGGAATAAATACAACTACTTTTAAATATAAAAGTTGATCCTTCACTCCATTACACTAGTTTAATGACACTGCTTACCACGAGGGTCAGTCAAATTACAGTAATTCAGTTTCTGTTTTCAGTTTGTTTCCCCATCGAAAAGGGGACTTGATAGCCAATTTTACAACATTTACAAATCCTCATAATTACAAACGTTGTTAAACAAATTTTGTCAATATAGCCATTTTTACATAATCTCTGTTTGTAACCTCTTTATTTTTTCTGACTTGATGTTAATTGGCATAACCACCACCCACAATTCACATTACAACTAGGGAAGATGCAGCTGGTTAGCAGCTATAAAAATAGGCCAGCAATAATCAGACTGCACTGCAGAATTGCTCGGTGACCAGAGTAACTTTTGACCAGCGCTTGTATCTAATGAACTCTCACACTAGTTCTCACATCCATCCTCCATACCTTGGTCAGAACATTAGTACAAACAAGTTACTCAGCTTTTAAAGATTTATGAAGCATTTACATACTGAATTTATTTTTCTATATTGTTTCTTTATCTTCCCTAGAGACCTTTGGTACATGGAAATCTTTCTTTGCTTAAAAAGAAAGAAAGCATAATCCGGTGATTATGACACAAGAATGAAACTAGTATAAAATCAAGATACTGGACATTCCTGACTTCACTGCAGACCTTCGGCATGTCCATAGAAGTGTTGGGTGAGTACAGTTTCCTCCCTATGTATAGGATGTATGTGCAATACAACCCACGGGATGTATATAATCTAAATTAATTGAGGATTTTAAGGCATTTACATGCACAGGCAGAAAGTGTTTGATGTAAACTTGCTCTCATTTCAGGACTTTTGAAGGGCCTTTGCCTTTTAGAAAGATTGTTGGAACTGACAAAGACTGAAAGATCAAAGATCTATGCCAGGTACACACAGTGTATGTTATTGAATTTCACAGCCTATTTACCTGCACCACATACAGATATATTATACCTAACAAAACTGTTTCATATACCAAATATACTAATTTGTAGTACTGCTGAATCACAGTATTTAAAAGGAAGTGGTGAATTAAATACCCAATCATATGGGTCACTTAGACAAATTAAAGAAAGATCAGAAAGGAAGTGAAAGGAAAACTATCCAGATAAATTTCATTTTGGAAAAAGCTCCCAAAAATTTCATATCTTACCCAACATGAGTAGATTTTACAATATTGTATAAAAAGGATTATGTCAATATTGCTAGCTTTCATGTTAGCACAGAAAGATGAATGTTTTACAGTACCGCAAAGCTTCAAAACATAAATAAGCATTAAAAAATTTTACCTACAATCTTGCATAACTGTCAGCATAAGGAAACTGATCCGTTACTGTTGTCAGCCAAGCCATTCCACTAGTTATATATAATAGTACAGAAAATATAATGTTGAAATCACTTTTCTAAGCAAGAAATTATTTTGTAGTTCTCTCTAAGCTAATCAGTTCAGAGATCTGGCAGATCGTGCAATGAAAAATAGACACAACTCTTTCAAAAAAATTGGAGTTTTACAAATTTAGTTTTGCTTTTCTCCTCACTTTCCCATAATCAGTGTGTGGATTTGCTCCATGGTACACATATCAAGGAAGGAAAGCCTGTAGAATCTGCTGGAAAACTAGCAAACCTTCCAGTGGTGAATAACTTTGATTCCACTATGTTCACCAGCATGAAGGATGCACAGAGCAGAAGAGATTATCTCCTAACCTAAAGCATGCAGACAGGCTTGGGCTCTTTCATCTCTCACGTATAAAAAGTCTAAAAAGTCTCAGTAACATCCTGGCCTCTGTCAATAGAAATGTCCCATTTATTTCAATATTTAAATAGATTAATCTGCCTTAAATGTCTATACTAGGAAAAAATGGATTTTACCTTAGGAAAGAAATTTTTCTCTGCTGACTGTAAAATAAGCAGAAGATGACCAAAGCACTTAGAGACACATACAGAGTTGATGCTTACATTTTGACATACCTATATGGGAGCCAAATTCTAAATTTCTAGGCTAATTGTCAGAGCTCTCACTCAGCATAATGCTTGGCTCATTTAGCAACATATATTTGAAATAGAGGGGGAAATTTTTGTCTTCAATGAGCTGTTGAAATACCACTGAAGGGGGCAGGAAACGTGACCAGAATGTCACAGTGAAGTCACTAGCTGCTGAGGAGACTTCCAGCTCAGAGGCATCAGCTCATATTAGGCAGCGTGTGATTCTTCTCCTCTCCCACACTGGTTGGTGCCTGGTTGCAGGCAGTGCTGAGCAGTTCTCATTCTTTGGTCAAATCTGCACCAAGACTTGGTGAAAGAGGAGTAAGAAAAAGCAGAGGCAGCGACAGCAGCAGTTCCTTACATCAGTGCTTCTGCCTTGCCCATCAGCCCCTTCCCCTGCCAACCTGATCTAGCTATGCTGTCCCCTTGGGCATGCTGTCCTCCTCCCACAGCTTTTGAATTTTCTCCCAGCTTTCCCTCAGAATGGCTAGTTTGGTAAAGTTACCCTATTCCCTCTAACCACACAACACTCCCCCAAGCCTTGCTTGATCCATGCACATCCTTTTGCTCAGGCTCTGTTTCTCAGCACTCTGGTAAACCGGTAGCCTCCTTCTCCCATGCCGCAGTATGGAGCAGGACATCTAAAGGCCTAGTGTTAGTGAACACTGGAGTATCTTGCTAGAAATTGCAATAAGGTAACGTTGGTCAAGCTGGTTAGTCTGGAGAGAGTCTGGAGGGCCTCCCAGGTCATGACCAAAGAGGTGGGAGTGAGAAGGATGAGCAGCAGAAGGGGAATACTGAGATCATCTCCCCAGAAGCTGGAAACCACCACTGACCTACTTTCCATCTTTTGTAACTAGTCTTAGAGCCTAAATGTGATTTAGAGTTTTATATATACACCTCTTTTCTTTAAACAAGTTTTCCTTCTCTTTGTAAAGTCCTCTGGAAATCAACCATGATCTTATAAGGCCACAATCTTGAAAATCTAGTCACACAAGATCTCTGTTCTATACAAAGTTAAAAGCATGCAAGCTTTTCAGCCAACGTAATGCTGACATATAGCTGCATAGAGACAATGCTGAAATTTGATCAAAAACAAGGCAGTAAAATGAGAAGGTGTATGGGTTTAGTGAAGATATGCTGATAATTTTAAAAAATCCAGGGTTTAGGTGCACCTCAGAACACACTATATGAATTCTAATGCAGACTCTGGTTGAAATCGATATTGTAGTTTGGTCCATATGCATTTATTCTGCATTGTGAGAGAGAACTGATTGCTTGCATCTAAGTATGTGTCTATCATTAAAATTAAAGGCAACTAAATTTGAAACTTCTTCCTACCTATATTTTCCAGGTACAAAACGTTGTACAAATCTGCAAGAAAATGAAATGAAGAGTCAGTTTAACACTGCAAAATGCATCTATTCCCCTTAATTACAGAGTAAGTTCTACTGTATAGTCTCTTTTCCACCTTCACCACAGAAGAATCACAGAATTTTCGTGGTTGGAAGGGACCACTGAAATCACCCGAGTCCAAATGAGCTAAGTGCGAACACAGCTCCCTCTAGAGCTAGAAAAAAACACAGCACGCAAACCCCCGGCTCCAAAAACTTTGTTTCAGTGCTTAGAAAGGCAGCACCGGGAGAGTGAGGAATATATCCCCCAGAGATGCCAGGCAGCCTGTTGCTGCAGGCTGAGACTGAGAAAACCTTCTCTCAGAGACAGTTCTCTGTTACCTGTGAAAATGGCATACCTTCCCCATAGAAGTTGGTAGGTAAAGGGCGGCCAGGTCCCTGGCTTATGGGAGAGGCGAGGAACAAATCCCTGAAGGCTGGGCCCTTGTTGGCTGCCTGGTCTGGCAGGTGAGCCTTGAGAGGCTTCGCCTGTGCGGAGTGAGAGACGGCAGGCTGTGTGCTAGCTGGGCAGTTGTGTCCCACGTTTCAGGTGGCGAGTCAACACCTGGCATATTTAACCCTTCTGAATTTATAGGATGTAAGATAATTAACCCCACATCCCTTCCACAGGATCAGCTGCCCTCCAAGAGCAGTCATTTCTGAACCGGGGTGGTTCCGGCACCCCTCGACAGCCTGTCAAAGTTCTGCAGTTGTTGAAAGTGATTGTCAAGCGTTGCCCAGCTTCACCCGCGTTCCCTCCTACGGCCAACACCGAGGTGGTACAAGCGCATGGGGACACCGAGGAGGCGGGAAAACACCGCCCGTGGGCAAGTCCAGGTGTGCACTTCCACAGCCCAGTGGGTCTTCCCCAGGGGGACAGAGTCACGGGGGCCGAACCCGCCCCGGGGGAGGTGACGCCTCTTCCCCGGCTCCCCCTCTCCTTACAGTAACGCCAGTTTCCTCGAAGATCCCCNCCGCCAGCCCCGTTCCCCTTCCCCGTGAGCCGCCGCCTCTCCCACCGCCGACCGGGCTGGGCTGCCCCGCGGGCGATGCTCCCGCAGTCCCCGCCTCTCCTCCCGCCGATATAAGCCGCCGCCTCCCGCCCCGTCGGCAGCTCACCGCCTTCAGCTCCGCTGGGACCCCGACGGGTCGTTCCCCCCGACGCCGAGGATGCTGCTGGAGGCCGGGGACCGGGTTCTGCTGCTGAGCGCCCTGCTGTGGCGACTGGCCGCCGCCGGTGGGTATGGACGGGAGGGCCGCTGGAGCGGGCGGACGGGGACAGGCGGCGGGGCTCGGTCCCTCCGACCGAGAGAATCCCGACTCCACCGAGAGCCGAGCCGCGGCGGCGGCTGTGGAGGGCACAGCGACTGTCCTGCCCGGGAATGTGGGCGGGCGGTGGCGGCCCCCGCTCCCACCCGGCGCCGCTGCTTCAGCACCCGCCGGCGGAGCGCTGGGGTCGCCAAGGGCGAGTTTCTCCCATCCATTCACACAACCGGGGCGTGCCGGGGAGCAGGGGACAGTCCCAGGGGGCAGCAGCTGGCGGTAGCTGCTGACCGACAGTGACGGGGAGTGACCTGCCGGGTTTCTTTCTCTCATGCCCGGTTCCAAGCTTGTCGGAGAGGCAGAGAAGGTGGTATTTAGGAAATAATTAGCGTATTGCTCAATGAGACACTTGATTTCCAGAGGTTACAGAGATAGTGCGGGGTTTGCCGCTCCAGCTTCCTCCCACGCAGTTCCCCGAAGCAGCCGGGGTGTCTGCCGGGGCGGCGGGCTCATGGGTCACTGCGGCCTCCCTTCCTCTTGAGCTTGGGCCATGAGTCCACCCGGGGGTAGCCCCTCTCGGATGTAAACGTGCAGGGCAATTGCTGATTTTGAAAGACATCGCCTTCCCAAAATAACCCAACAGGGAAACTAGGAGCTAATGCCATCTGCAGCAGATACAGCCAGGGATGATTTTGAACCAGCCTGCGTTTGTTTGGTTGTTGGACGTTCTCATGAGTATCTTCAAGCTTTTGTTGCTTCTATAGAGTTCTTGGATCAAAAAAGGAAGCATTAGAACTGCAAATGTTACCTCAGCAACCTAAGAGTTGTAAGAAGGAAAACAATTCTCATATTTCTCACTTCTGCTGGGACACATTCCTTTAGTAAGACAAGCATGAGCCCGGAGGGCAGGACCCAGCCTTTTCCCCTAAAAGAACATTTCCAAGTAGCAATTAAAAGCAAATGCCTTATGGTACTAAACAATGACTGCAGGGAACCAGAAATTACACGTAATAGGACTTACGGCACCGTTCTCTTTTCTGTATTTAAAGGCAATCCAGAACTACCAACAGCAGTTAATATAACCTGGTCTTCAATCAATTTTAAAACTATACTACAGTGGCAACCAAAACCATCGGGCTACTTCTATACAGTAGAAATACACGGGTAAGTAGATAGCACCAAGGTGTGTCCATTAACAGCCATTGAAGAAGATGCAGAGTGTGTTTGAATATTTCTGAGACTGAATGTAACGGGAAAAGAGCCCAATCATGAGGATTGGGGAAAATTGCCAACTTGTCTGTTAACACTTCTTTGTATACAACTATAAGAATGTCTGATTAGGGCTTCTGATTTTGCCTGATTTGGAAATTAAGAGTTGAGCTTTAGATCGGTATTTCAGTTCTGGGGTTTATTGCAGGCCAGCTGTACTGGATATGTAGGCCAGGATACTTGGAAGAAGTTGACACTCAATCTGAAAGCCCATGTATTAGATAGAACTTCACCTTATGTCTTTCAAGGTGTCTGGATTGAGTCTTTTGTAATTAGTCTTGGGAGGTGTCTGATATATATGAGTCTGAGTTTTATTCTAAGCGATGATTCACAGTAAAGGAATAATCTGTCTTGCTAGAACTTACCTTTGTCATACTAAAAATTACCTTTGCTCATCTTCTTCTGTCGAGACGTCCTCTGTTGTCATGTTTTATGTTAACTATAAAATATCGGGCATGAAAAAACTAGCCATCTTATGTCAAGCGTCAATACTACACATAAACTTCTGTGAAGTTCAGTAATAAATCTGTGCTGTTCGTAGCTCCCAAATTAATTCACAGAACATTATTAAATGTGCCCCAAAGGGAAACTGCATCATCAACTCTCCTACATATTAATGAAAATAAGGTACTGTAGGCTTCCCTGTCTGTAAAGGTGGGATAGAAATGAGAGCTCTCTTATGACTAATGGATGAAATACCAATGCAATGGCCTAATGTGCTCTTTTATTCTTTAAGAGAGTGATTAAATTAATAGGCGTAGAAGCACATACTTAACAGAATGCATGCTATGAAATTCACATATCTGGAGTTGGTTTCCAGCCATTAGTACTTGCAAAAAAATTGAAGTCTGTTTGCCCAAGATTCAATATAGAATCAGGCTGAGTTCTGATATGGAAGCATGTTTGTGGACAATTTTTTTTTTTTATGGATGAAGTGTGGTTAAGTGTTTGCATTCTCATCTATGTAGAATTACAGAGTACATCTGTTTGATCACAAAGATCAAATCTCCTCTGTCCTTTTTCAAGGCATGTCTACCACAGTATCGCTAACTGATCTGTGGCATCATAAGGTATCTGGTGAAGTGAGAAGGAAGTTCAGGTGACTCAAAACTTGACCTACTTGGAGGAAAACTCATTTGCTAATTTCAAACAGTCAGCACTCTTGCTCTTTCAGCTGAGATTCTGAAACTTTTCATTTTCCTTGGTTCACTGTCAAAAGCAGGGAAAAGAATTGAAGGAATGATATCTAATTTGTTTTTCCATTCCTTCTTATTAGGAAGTAAAATGAGCAATTGCCATTTTTTCCTGGTTTCTTTTTTATTTCTCAATTAAATGGACCTGCTTTCTATCATTTAAAAAGCAAGAGAAATGCATGGTTTGTGGGTCTTGTCAATATTTTTTTAATTCTGCCATGAAAATTGCTGCTACTGTCCTGTTCGTAGTGACATTTGTACTTGCATAGATGCAGACGCAAGTGACATATATCAGGGAACGTTATTATCACATTAAACAATTAATATTGATGTCAACAGAGCTTCCTAGGACAGCTGATGTTTTTTAAGGCAGTAGTTTTCAGATGCATAATGGTTTCTATTAAATTCATATAAAAGATTGAATTTGCAATTCATTAACATCTCTATAATTAAAAAATATGACATATATTTTATTTGCTTGATTCTACTTTGAATTGTGACAGGTACAGGATAGTGGGTTTGGGGTTTTTTTCTTCTCCTCAACCGAGTACACTCACAAGACTGTTCCACTGGATGAGGGAAATCTGTTCAGTTTTAGGGGAAAAATGCTTTTTAAATGTATCTAAATATGTAAAAGTCTGCCTTGAAAGTGTTGACGCTTCTTTCTTCCTCTTGCAGACAGACATCTGACACCAGAAAAAAATGCATACTGACAACAGAAACAGAGTGTGATGTTACTGATGTGCTCAAAAACGTAGAAGAGACCTATACAGCACACATACTGTCTGTAACGGCCTCAGTGATGGATAACTTTGAAGAACCACCTTTTGCAGTCTCTGAAAAATTTACACCTTATGCTCAGAGTAAGTAGGATTGCCATTAAACCTTATGATAAACTTGCTTTCAAGATTACTTCCATTGACTTAAACGAGATTTAGATTGGGCCTAAAGATTTTTCCTATAGATTTTTACAGTAGCCATACCGAGAAGACATTCAGGCATAAAGCTTTCCCTTAATAGGCGTGTGTGTAAGATTTTAGTTGCCATTTGTTTCTCACTGCAGCGGGCTGATCATTTTATTAACGTTGTGTAGCAGATTAAGATATTTATTAATAATCCAGAATTTCACTGTATTACTTTGGCTCTGTAAATTTACAGTAGATTTGAGGAGGGCAGGGAGTAAAGGGAGAAAGGAAAAAAGAGCATGTTGTTTAGAAAAGATGATGCTAGACTTTTAATGCAAAAAAATGTTTATTTAGCTGTTCTCGGAAAACCGGAGATACAGAATTACACACAAAGAGATTCAAAACTGAGTATCGTGTTCCAAGATCCACTTACACCGTACACATTTCCTAATGGAAGCTTTAAAAGTATTCGAGATATTTTCCAAAACGACCTGGAATACAAACTCTATTACTGGAAAGATCAAAGTTCTGGGAAGGTAAGGTCTAACTTTGCTTGTACCATGTTCAGTATCTGTATTACAGCTGCATGATTTCTGTGATACCTCAAGAGCTAACGTTTTTGCAAAGAACACTTTCTCAAAAATAATTTTTCCTTTACAGAAAGATGCAATAACAAAAAGCCAGACATTTGAAGTAAGTGTTGAGAGCACAAAGAACTATTGCTTCTACATACAAGGAATCATTCCATCCCGCAGAGAAAACCGTAATGGTCAAGAAAGCATGGTGCTTTGTACCAGTATAGGAAGAAATATCTTAGATGGTGAGTATCTTGTGAAGTTTGTCATATGGTGTTTAACATTATAACAAATAGATGCTTGGAGTGTATTTTTATGCCTCTTTAAATTGTGATGCCCGTGTTATAAAGTTAAATGATTTGCTGTGTGAGAGGACACAGGCTGAACACAGAAATTCATGGGAAGAACTCATGTTAATGAGAGTCCACCATCTTCAGCCAGTTGGGGATGGTTTTAGGGGTTTGCTAAACTGTTTTGGCTAGTTTTAAATTGTCTGATATTGATGACTGGTCACTGGGGTTTCAGACCTCATCACCTTCAGCTTCATTTTTTTGTTTTCATCAGTTCCTTCCAATAGCAGGTCCCATAGTAAGTGCTTGAAGGATTAGCTCTAAGACATTGAATTGCTAGAAACCTACGTAACAGCATTCCCATTCACTTCTAGTTTGAACTGAACTTCAGTTATTATCTCAAAAGCAGATAATGAGACTAAGACTTTCTTTACTGTCGTATTACAAGGTCAGAAACTGGCAGATTAATTTCTTCACTGGTGAACAAGTTAGTGAGGGGTTGATGAATAAGCCGGTCTAATTCCAGACAAACAATGTCGATAACACTTCACTCAATATAAAGTCATCAATATTCATTAAATAATATCACATTGCTGCACTGTATCTTTCTTCTCCACCAGATAAGAATTTTTGCACTCTAAGTAGAAAAAGCTCTTCTAAAATTGGCAAATCAACTCCCTCAAAGTCCCTCTCTGCTCTAAATATGTATTTTTGTTAATCACAATAGTTGAATTCTAGTAAATTACAGCTTGAATAGAATTCTCTTCTGTTGGTGTTTTCTAGCTTCTAACCTAGAATAAATTTCCATTTCAACTTAATTTCACAGAAATCATGCAAAGGTAGAGGGAATGGTTTGACTTATTCTTGTGGTGGGTATAATGGCATTTTAGTACTCTAATTAAACTAGATTAACACCTGGTCTGAACTGGGTGAAATAAAGCTTTACTTCAGTCCAACAAATTCACATTAAAATTAATTCAGTTCACAGTGAGGTAGTCACTCCACTTCTGGGATACTGTAAAATACAGAAGGCATTATTTTTAGTTCAGTGGACTGACTAGGTTCTAAGAGTTTGTAGGACTGTGACATTATGACTTCTGATAACTGAATCTTGGATTTTTTTTTCCTCCCCTACAGAATACGGAGCTGAAGTCTTCATCATTGTAGCAGTAATAGCAGTCGCAGTCATCA
The DNA here is from genome assembly GCA_013398155.1 of Pedionomus torquatus. NCBI lineage: Eukaryota > Metazoa > Chordata > Aves > Charadriiformes > Pedionomidae > Pedionomus > Pedionomus torquatus. Next base: position 190,506 of record VZRU01003695.1, read on the forward strand.
CTCTTGTCATTGCCCTGTCAGTGATCCTGTGCAAACGCAAGAAAGCAAAAGCCGCGAGAGAGAAGGAACCGCTTAATGGAGTCTAAGGAAAAATTATTGCAGACACTAGGGGCAGTTCCAAAGCAAAAAAAGAAACAAATCCCAAATCCATAAACTGGGTAATTGGGTGGAGCCTTTTAGCCTCTCTCATACGGGAATTTGGAAGCTCAAACTTCATGCAGAGTCAAAAATCTGCTAGATGGTCACAGATGAAAAATCCATGCATCGGGAAGCCCCATGTCACTTAGTGGCCAGAGGCTGGAAGAGTATTCTAGTGATCTATTACAGTATCCTGACCCTGCTCATATACTCTTCCCAAGCTCCTTCTATCGTCCTGTCTGAAACAGGATGCTGAACTAGATGGACCGTTGACATGACCAGGTTACAGCCATTCTGGCCTTACTGAGCCAGAAGTTTTATGGTACTTGTAAGGGGAAAAAAACACTACCGTTGAAAAACATGTCCTTTACCTAGCTAAAAGGAACATCTTTCTGTTTCTGTGAAACAAAACCTGTATTTATCTGACTTTCTTTTAACATTATTAACTGGTGAAATGATCTGGTAGTTCAGATGCGACAAAGATGCTACTATTATTTCTGCACTTCTTGGATAAAATTAACTCGCTCTATTTATCTTTGAATATAGACAATCAAAGGTAAACAAACTGAAACTACTGTACCTGGCAACTTGTAAGAAACACTCGTCAAGTAGGTAGCTGCTATCTGACCAGAGAGCAGATCTGGATTACACTACACCTAGAGTTATACAGACAAGGTAGTCTGATGGTTCCAAGTAAGTGTCAGAACAAATACTTTGCAGTTTCTAAGTAACTCATAACTAACTTTATGCAAGCACTGAGTTGGTAGCAGTATTTACTGCATTTTGAACATTATTTTTAAGTAAGCCGTTGGTGAATGAATAGCTTATGCGGTACAGATTCAGATCATCTTGGTGATGGGATTTGGAGGTACCTGTTGCTTTGACTTTTAATATTTATTTTATAAATGAGAATCTAATTTTTATACTGGTGATATCTGTATATTTATGATGGTAATTTATACTTTTCTAGTGAAATAAAGGTGACTGGGAAAATAAGACTTTCTTTTCCTTTTTCAAATGAAGCACAGTATTAATTCCAGAACTAAATTAAAAACAGATTTAAGAGACCTATCTTGCAACAGCAGTGTTGGCAAGCTGCCAGAAGTCTAACTGGGACTCTGCAAAATGAACTATCAGGGCACCTACAACTTGCGAGGATAAAACCATGAGAAGTTACAGCTCACGAATGGATGAAATATTTTAAAGAGTCCCAAGTTGCTTTTCAGCCATCTGCTCCTGTGAGCAATGGCTCATTGTTTGCATCCCCAGCTTCTCATTCTAATGGGAAGCGTAGTGGCCAACGCTTTGGGTGTATCACGAAGGGATTCCCACAGTGGTGTCTGTACTGCTTGTGCACTCAAGGCTTTACGGGGCTTGGCCCAGAGACGAGAACTACTGCAACTAATGTTGGTATCTGCTGCTGCTAGCCATGGTGATAGGCACACCACACACAAAAAAAAAAATTAAAAAGAAATCAAGAGAGTGGAGGAAAAAAATAACACATCTTGTGGCTGGCACTATCTCAAAGCTCCATACACATCTTAAGATATCCGTTGCATTTATGAGAAGGAATAACATACAAAATTAGTATCACAATCTACCCCTTTTTACAGAATTTTGTATTTTTCATCCCTTCTGTGTTAAAGACATCCTTTTTGCATGCATTAGTGCTCCTGTGAACATGTGAGTGTGGGTTATGGGGGTTACCTTTGTTCTTTAATTCCCTTTTTTACAGAAGGAAGAAAATAAACAGCAACACTCCCCCTCAAAAAACCCTGTTTACTTAATATTGTGCAATAAATGCTTAATACACTTTCTGCTGATGCATAACCCTTATATGGAGGAGGAATCTTACAACAGCAATCAAAAAAATGAGAGCTCGTGGGAGTAACTTTAAAAATATTCCAAAGTTGTCATTACTTCCCTTCCCTGTGCTGTTCTGCTTCCTCTCTTCATTCAGCATGAAGATCAGAAAAGGGAAGAGCTCATGGGAAAGGGAAAAGCCGTAGGATACAGCCTAGCAGTTTTTTTTAACTAGACCATGACGTTGATTGTTACAAGCTACACAGAATGATGTTATAAATCATGCTTCGCTACCGAAGAGATTTTTGGTTTGGTCTGAGTAGGAAGGTTGTTTTTGTTAAAAGGAACAAAGAAGGAACACCCATAGAAATGCAAACAAGTGCCTTAAATGGTGTGAGTGAGCCACTACCCCACCGCGTTCTGGAACCCTGAAGCGCTTCTGCTCCCTGGCTGCACTATGTTATCAGCCAACAATGCTGAGTAACCAGGGTCACGGGGCTCACAGATCCTGTTTCAAAGAGGGTTTTTTGCTGTTTGTGGAGACGGTTGAGAAAGGGGCTTTTTATTGCAAACTTGGGGAAGTATCCCTTGGCCCAGCGAACTGAGCCCACGCAAAAATGTTCATTGCAGAGGTTTAACTTTCTCAGCACGTCAGGGTGAGCAAAAGGAGTTGTTGAATAAAGGTATGGTCACTAGGAAGAAAGACTAGATCCTATCTACAACCCACACGTGGCCACTTCAGCACTGTACCCATTTAAGATGGAGCCAGCCACGCAGGGACTCGATGTGAGAAAGGGCAACCTTTTTCTACTTACCTAAGTTCCCTGGTGTATCTTCTAAATAGGTTTCTGTAAGCAAGTTTGTTCCCACTGATGCTCCAGATTCCCCTGTCCTGTTTTGTTCCCTGGCGTATGCAAAAGGTATCCTATATTTGCACAGTTCCCTGCCACAGCACTTAGGTTCTGTGACTTTCCTTCTACAAATCAATGTGTAACTGCATATGGTAACAATCCACTTCCATTTTATACTACTGCTTTCAAAATACATTATTATTCTTAACATGAGTGAAAAAAGGCTGATACTTTTATGCCACTCTTCTGACAGCCCTACCAGCATCACAGGCAATAAAGTTACTGCCGTTGCTCAAAATGAACAACTGTGCAGGACATCATAGATGCATGTATGATGGAGATGGCAGTAAACAGCTTAGCTAATCTATTTCTAGCAGACTCAGCTTTCCACTGTGAGAAGGCTGCTGCTGCGAGGCATGTAACGATAAGAATGTGATTATAAGCTTAACTTGGATCTTGAGTTATGTGGCAACTCAGGACAAAGGGTTTCTGCATTAAGTACGTAAGAATAGACAGCTGTGATAGATTACCTTCTTGCTTCAGTGTTGTAATTCTGATTATTTTGCAGGTTGGTAGTGATCACTATGCAGCTTCAGAACCTTGTAATACACAGGAATGAATGGGCTTTTGGCAGTACCAGACCCAAGAATCAATTGAGTAGTCTTCTAATTACACAGTATTCATTCATGTACAAATAACCACACTCTCTATAGTCTGTGTTTGTCACAGAGAGAGGGAGAAGACCCAGTATTCACATTTGAGAGACAGGAAAACCAGAAAAGAACAACTTTCTAGACAGGCCAGAAGCAGGAACTGGCCAGCTGAAAATCCTTCCACAACCAGTAGGTGTGGTGTTATTCACCACGGCACATGCTCTCACACACAGTACACCCACCTTTCCCTTATTTGTGGGTATGTGTCCTCCAGGGCTCGACAACGAGACACACACAAAAGCTCAGGTCATAACAACCGGGATAGATGCACTGCACATCTCCTCTTCTCTCCACCTTACAATGAGATATCTTCCCACCAGTGAAATCCTTCTACTTCTTCCAGCACAGGCTCCCATTCAGCCCATAGAACCCATTTCTACATCCCCCAAAAAGGGCCCAGAAGGAACCTATTTCCCTGTAACTCCTCGGCCTCTAACTGTAGCTGAATTAGGCAAGTTCATAGGAAGACTTGCCTGAGGGATGATTTCTTCAGTAAAACCTGCCAGTATCTGGGAACAGAGACACAGACGCATTGGCTGCCCCTGGGCTTTCACAGCCAGCTCCTGTCTCGTATGTCCAACTGCAGGGGTTGTGCCTGTTTCTCATCCTCTCAAAATTTGTGCCCTATTAACAACATACTTCAGCAATTTACTTCTGTAAGAAGCTCACAGTCTTTCTGCTCCTTACTTGTTGAGGTTTCCATTCCTCTCCCCCATCCCCTACTTGTTTCCATTACCTGTTTTTCCCCAGATATGAACACACTATGTTTCTGTGAATAGCAGGGTTAGGATCTCATTTAAATGAAATTATATTACCTGAATAAACTGATAGCACTTAATCAACAATCAAGAATATATTAATAGCATGGCAGCTTTTTTTTTACCCTTTCCAGCATCCCTTGGTCACCATTATTGGATCAGTAACTTCAGGAACATTCACTAGCGCTGCTCTGAGAGCCTTTTCATGGTGCACCTAATTACCTTTAAATATTAACATTTTTGTGGCTTGTTTAAGTAGCAATGAAGTTATTAAACTGAACTCAACAAATACTCACAGTTCTAGATCTCAGTTATCCTCACTGACACATTTTCTTCTATATTTGTTTTCAAATTTTTACCTTATTACTTAAAAAAATATTTAAGTAGCAAAGTACTCAGACATCATTATATTCACAAAACTATTTCATCAAAAGAGCAGGTTAATTAAAAACCTCCTTCTTCTCAATAGAGAAATACTTTCCCAATGAGATCACATAGTTTTTAATTACTTCTTCAGTAATCACATAACTCAATTAAAAAGCTAGTGTAGTGAAAGAGCTGGTATGACAAGTGCAATTTTAAAACCTACTCCAATAAAAAGCACTTATTTGAAGAAAAAGGTGTTGTGGTTTTGTGGGTTTTTTTTTGTTGTCTGGTTTAGTTTTGTTGGGTTGGGTTTTTTTTAAAGACTGAATCCTTGACTTCACAGGATTAACACAGGTTTTTCCTCTGCTGCCTTCATACTTTCCCATCTGTTCACACCAAACACATCAGTCTCCACAGAGGCGATGCTCGATTTGTTTTTCCACCTTTCCGCTTTAATCGTAACATGCTCATTTGCTTCCACAAGGCGTACCATTGTATGTCACCACTGCAGCCACCACTCATAGTAGTGGAACCACAAGCACCACAGATCTGTTCCTTCTCAACTCTTCATACTTCTGCATCAGGAGAGTAGCCCTGCATATACAATTTATACTCTGTAAGCCATCTCTATGATGGCCTCTTTCTTGTAGCTGCGGGGCTAGTATTTGGTTTCATCTGCCTAGAAAAGATGACCCCAAGTGGCAAAAAATGGCATAATCAGTATGTTAATCCAAATTTTCCTATATTACTAGCACACTGATACCCAGTTTGAATCCAGATTTCACCAAAACTCAGAGGAAGAGGGCATGTGAAATTTGTTAAATCTTCTCTTTCCTAATAATGCAGCTGAACAGACAGTTGGAACAGCTCAATGAGATGCGATAAGAAAGGCAGGAGCAGATCTCTGCCCTGGAACAAGCCCCTCCATCTTTCTTTCAGTCCATGTTTCCTTCTGCCAGGTTCTCCAGGGACCTTGGGTTATAACATACCTTTGTCTTGTCCAGTCTTCAAAGAATGCTGGAAACAAGGCCCAGTACAATCCAGCAGGTAGCAACAAGTACATATTTACCCACTGTTTGCACAATGGTGTTAAAGCCTGCACAAAACCATACTCCTTTCTCTTGACTAAGTTCTCCTTTAGTCTCAGAAAGCTCAGGAGTACCCCTGAAAGGGAGATTTTCACATTGAATGTTAAGCTTCTTACCAGACTTTCTTCGCCGGGTATGCTTCAAACAGTAAACAGATTCCTCTTGCTGCCCTTTTAACTCTTAGAGGAATGGACCGAGAACCTCAGAGAAGAGCCTGAAGTCTTCCAGGAGCACTGGAAAATGTGTTAGTACCACACGTGGCATAAATCAATCTATAAAAGCCCAACAAGTTGAAGTACCAGTTATGTTTGGAACTGTGATAACGTGCTATCTGTCCAGCGGCATGGAAAAGAAAGGCCTGAGTAGGAATAGCTGGAATGCAGACGTGTTTGTAACCGGGTCTATTTTGGGCTTTACGTGCTTTGAGTTCTGATGAGCTTGTCTTGAAAATGCAATCCCAAAAAAGTCTTTTGAGGGAACGATCTTCCACTCCAGAGGCCATGACAGACACAAGATGATGAAACAGGTCCCAGGTGAGGGGCTGCTCTTTGGTACTGAGGCTCTCAAGCAGATCACTACAATGACAACCTTGGGAAAAATAGAATACATGGTGCACACAGGAATTTCTACTGTCTGTCAGACCCACCTACTCAGGTACTTTCTGTCCCACCAGCACAATGCACCCCAGTGCCTCAGATGGTTTACAGACATAACACCCTAAACATGAAAAGATTTTTGTGAATATCGGAGCACAAACCTCAAGCAGCCTTTCCAAAATGTTTTCCTTAGGACTATTATAAGTACAGCTATTCAATTAAAAAAAAATAAAGTAGGAGTGTTTTTTTGGTAATCTAGTTACCATTTGTGGGTTAAAAAAGAAAAGAATGTCAACATGTAGATTTGACCTTGGCCCTAATTCCCTACTTAGCTCAAAAAAAAAATAAAAAATTGCTAATGGTTCCTGGCTTTCCAGAAGTTCTGTCGCAATACAGAAGATTGCATTTGAGTTTTAAGAAGTCTCCAGCATTCACCTTTCTTTTTAACCATTATTTTCCCAAATACATCAGCTTATCAGCCCCTCTATAGAATCTTTGTTCTTTCAGTGTTTTATGAAGTCCATCACATCAGTAGTTTCTTACACAGTTGTTCTTAACTTTTATCAATACATCCCTGCAGTAGAATACGACAAGAAAGTAAATAAATAAAGGTTAGCTTATTTTGGAGAGACCTTCACACAACTTACCTTGTCATGATACACAATTAAAATTAGCAAAATGTTTTTTTGTATGTGCTCACACTAAACCATTCAGTCTAAGGAAAGGAAGGGTGTATTTGGTTCCATACAAGATTGTCTCTTTCATTACATGCATGAAGTGTCTTCTTCAGAGCAGAGAATTCTGCAAAATTCTATAATCAAGCTTAAAAAAATAATAAAAAAAATATCAGCTGTGATTTCTGCCAAACTCTGAAGTTATTTTAACACAGAAAACTTGCTCTGTCATGTAGGTGGAGTTCCCTGTTCCTACCCAAGTAACTCAATCTCAGCAGTCTTCATTTTATCCAGACAGCACTGACCTTATTTTTCCAGTTCTGTTCTATTTTGGTGCGGCACCGTGTGTGGAAGCTGCTTTTTTTCCCAGAACGAGGGATGGGTGGGGAGTAAGGATGTTGGTTTGTGGAGAAGCAGAGTGGGGAAATGGGGCTGGGCAATACAGCACAAGAGCTCCTTTTGAAACTAAGAGCCATTGCATTGAATCTTTACCATTCAGACTTGCCAAAGGTCACCGAGAGTGAGGTTTCTAGCCAGCCTGAGAGAGATTGTGATTGCTAAGCCTGGTTTGTGAAAGACATATTCCACAGAAGTGGAGCGTCCAAGTTCCCTCCTCTCCTGTTTTAAAATGCCAGTTGGGCAATTATTCTTGCAGTGCTGCATTCCTTCCAGGACTATTGGCAAAACGTCTTTAGTTCCCAAAGTCAGTCCCCATGGAACTTCACCAGATGTTCAGGCACACTGTTTCTATTTAAACCCTGAATCTGTCATATTTTTCAAATTACTCCCTTGAGACAGCTTCTGTCTGTGAAGTTCCAGGCTGCTTGTCATCTGGCTCGGCTTTTGGATACAAGAAGATAAAACGATGCAGCAGTTCAAAGAAGGCCGTGCAACAGTGAAGGTAGCACTTTTCTAAGGTTTTAACAGAGAAGACAAATTGCTTTCACAGTAAGCTAGCTCAGCTGTATTTCTGTTTCAAGATGAGATCAGTTTCATCTTATGCTTGAATGCACAAAGCAGCATAGGTTTCATCAGAACATTTAAACGTTATGATAGAAAGCTGTAACATGCACAGCCATTCTAAACGTCCAGCCGAAATTTAAGGCATCATTAATAAAAATCTGACTCTATCCAGAACATTAGCAAGAGCCTAGAACCACAACATGTGAAAGGAAAACCAACCAACCTCCTCCAAAAAGAGCTGCACATTACTGGTTCAAAAAAGGAAGAAACCTCTTTCCACTCTCATGAAAAAGGGACTGGCACAAACCAACAGTTATTTGCGCTTAATAAAGAAGCAAATAAGTTATACATAGAAAGAAGTGTTTTGAACAGCAGCTTTATAAGCAGAAATTTGAACTTGCACACTGTTGATTTTCTTCTTAACAGATAAAAATTGTGGTTTATTTTTCCTGTAAAACCAAGGTAACCTTTTCCCCCCTACTAGTTTTCAGAGTTGGATTTCAGGTGATCTTTACCAGAGACATCTCATAGTATCTATAAGAATTATATAGAGATCTTAATAATGAATTTTTAACTCTTATCTTGATGATAGGCTATCTTATGGGGATTTTTTTCCATGTTTCTAGACCACTTCAGAACACACTGGTACCTGTCAAGTGTGCAGAAAGCCAAATCCTATGGAAGAATCGCTAAACTTGTTCTTTCTCTCCAAACCTAAGCCACAGGATATTTCTTCTTTATAGATTTAAGAGTCATGAAGATTGAATTCCCTATTGTGCAGAAGCATAATAGGTTGTTTGTCAATACTAGATGTAATTTAATTAAAAAGCCTGTCAAGTAAGCATCATGGTAGCACTCCATGCTGCTTTGTTTCTCACTAGTCATCTTTTCTAGTATACAGCACAGAGCTAATGTAGGTGGCAATACATCCAGAATTTTCTTATAGTACAAGTCACTTTCAAATGGTGCTAGAATAAACTCATATTTGAGCTGTCCAGCCAGGTGTGTCTCCTCCACTCTATCAGTGCCACATTTGGGCAAGATGCCTGCTGGTCAGGATGTAGCTTATACTACCAACCATTCCCAGAAGGATTACAAAGGTCAGAGGTAGGCTTGATTTTTGTGCATGTTTCTTGCTGGGTTATTTTTTCTGTAAGAAAAATATATACATCATGCAGTGAAGCATGCTTTGCCCTTGGGATGAAAGATGACAAGGTTCACAGTGACATTCTTTTCACCTTGCACTTTATTCCAGTCTCATGCCAGTCCTAGAGAAGGCACAACCTTCACACCAAGAAAGCTTAACTTTTGCTAAAATGGGACAGCTGTTTGGAGCTTTACTAAACATTCAGAAATACTGGACTGAGGTTAATGAAGATCCTCAAAACATCACAGAATTTTCATGGTTGGAAGGGACCTCTGACATCATTCAGTGCAACCATACACACACCAAAAAAAAACCCAAAACAAACAAACAAAAAAACCCAAATACCCACACAAAAAGACAGTGGATTGATCCTTCAAAAGGTGTTTGCATTTGTTGCTCCATATCTTTAGTTCTACCGTTCCAGGAATTGATGTCTTCTCTTTACGTAAGGAAGAATTCAAGGGTTGAGACATTGAGGCATAGAACCAAAGGGAGCACTACCCTTTGAGAATGCTACACAAAACACTTGTTGGTGTCCAGTGGAGGTCAAAATCAGTGCAGACTTAAAACAGATTAATGCACCTATAATCCACTTGCTCTAAGTATACCTTCAAGTACTGAGCTCATGGCTTTTGCTAAGCCTACAACTAGATGACATCATCTGGCCAATTCCAGGGTGAATTTCAGACAGTACTATGGATTTTATAAGCTGAACACAAGGCAATTAGTCCACTAAGTAACTTGAGATTTGTTGAATATGCATTCGTTGTTTTGTTACACAATTCCTACTCACCAAGAAACAGAAAAAGTCTCGATATATTTTATCTTTAGATTTATTATTATTTCAGAGGCACTTAATGTCTTACATTTATATAGCGCCATTTCCCCTTCCAAAGCACTTTACAGTATTTACATACAGGAATGTTTCCCACCACTGTTGAAATGCAGCCATCTGACTACTACCAGTACCATCTTCAAAGCACCAACAGTTTGAGACTGAAAATATTCAGTCTTACTAAGATAGCTCAGAATTCCAATTTACAAAGTTCCAACTTGTGCTATTGAAAAGACCTAACAGCTAAAATACAGTATCACAGTGCAATTCTGCAACAGAACTGAGACTTGGATCACTTTCATCAGATTTTTTTACAATCTTTCATTAGATCAAGTCTATCTCAAAATACTTTAATGTAAGGCCTTTTAAGAATATCATTCTGAAACATCATTCCTTTTTATGCTTTCTTTATAAGCCTCTCTTACAATCAAGCACAGAATATTTTTCTTTCCTTCTAGTATATTTAGAAACAGTAAGTCCTGGCCCTAAGGAGATAATAGCATCCTCAGTTTCAATGAACTTCATGGCATCTAAAGGCAAACCTATTCCTTCCTCCTTGGTTATAGAGTTGGATTTTTTTTATTTTTTGCTTGGTTTTAGTTTCTAAAATAAGTTTGAGATTACACAAAATTCTCTTATTAACCAAATGAATTGTAAAGTCCCTTAGGATTGGCTCCTGGGGTGCTATATAACTGTGCTGTGTGTGGTTTTGCTTGTCAGTGTTAAAAATACAATAAAGTATCCCAAGTTCACTACTTCACTGCAAAGTCTGCCCTAGTCACAAGGGTAATAGCAAATTTCTCATTTTAGAGTTTTCTTTTTTTTTTTTCCCCTTTGTCTCTCTCAAATGCTAATAAAACATCCCTTGCAAGGGAAGAAGTTGCATTTGTGCTGAGAACTTTCACCAAAAAGAAAAATATAATAGCTATCTGGCATCCACATTTTCACTATTATAATTGAAAAAAAAAAAAAGACTACCACCTCACATACTGCATGCTGCTACCTGCTACTTTATGGCTGATGTGAGAATCTGAATGAACGGGAAAAAAAAAAAAGTATCAGTAAAATGAGACATCTATTTGCTTTCTTTGGACCAAGCACACAAATTTATTCTGGTACCTTATTCTCTTGAATACACTACATTTCAGAAAGGCTTTTTTGATTTTCACTGATGTGTTATACTACGTATCTACTGTGATCATTAGTTTCTTATACCAGGATAGCTGTTTGCATTTGAGTACTATGAAAGAATAGCAGTACTGACAGGTATGGGCAAGAACTATGATAAAAGGAAAAATATTAACAGGTAGCAATTTCAACATGAAAGATGACGACTAATCAAACTGGGTAAAAATTAACTGAGAAGTGCATCCAATCAAGCACATATGCATTTTATTAAAAAAAAAAAGGTTTGTTTTTAATTTAAACCCTTGGTAAGTGATGCACAGAGAACAGATTTATTGCATATTTTATGCATGCCTTCATGTAGTGCATTCCTATATTATATCTTATATGGAACACTAAAAGAAAAAAAACAAAACTACTAGACCTTCACTGTACAACAGGCATTGTAAATTTTTTGTTTTAAAGCCTAAACAGCAATTCAGTTTGAGCTATACCTTCCTATTCCACAATCACAAAAATCACCTTGCTGCATTTCTGTTTGTCAAAGTCACATGGCAACCACAGTAATCATTTGTATGGAAAAAGTAAACTGTTTAAATAGTTTAGTTTTTTCAAGGAGATTTGGCAGCTGGAGCAAGAAAACCAGCAGGGACTAGAGATTCTCAGACAGCAGCGAGATTCACTGGTGAATAATTTGTATCAGAAATCAAGAAATCTCATAACAAATAAGCTAATAAATGTGAAGGATGAAAGCATCATTTTAGGCTTCTAGAAGTCTAGAAGCCCAAACAGGAAGTACCGTTATCACTTACTTTCAAACTCAGACCCAAAGGGCAGCTAAAACCATGAGATCTGATTTTCTGAAGCGGGAGAAAAGGAGGAACTTAGAAAGAGCAACTGCTGTATCACAGAACTGAACACAGACAGGACAGACAACAGCCTGGTCTTTTACAGATTTACACTGAGTCCATTTTAAACCCTACTGATTTCAAGAGAAGAATGATTGGACCCATATTCTTTTCTCTGATTCTACTTGTGGGAGCCATTCAGTTCCTCAGAGCCGAAAACATGCACAAGGTTGGTTGAAACAATGAACGCTTTTTCTTTTGTCAGTCCTCTCCTCCCTCAACCTCCTCTCAAGTCTTCATTACCGTAGTATTTGGCCGACAGAAAAAAGGCAGCTGGGGTGGGGGATGGATGAAGCTCTTGCTAAACTGGGAGAGAATGAGACTGCTGAGCAGTAGAGAGAATTGCATGGACAGACAGACTTTAAAGAGAATCCAAAACCCAGCAAATAACAAACCTAATTTTTTTAGCAGAAGGAATTAGTTTTGTCTTTTAGGTTCAGTCCATCTTTTATCAGCAAGGGCATACCAGCTACATATCAAGGCTTGGTCAAGCAAAAGGCTGTTTCATTTAACAGAGCACAGATCTGAAGATGGGAGAATGCCCTGCACCATGTGAGTTAACTTAGAAATATGCATAGAACAGAGCAAAAATCCAAGACTGCTTTGCAGGAACAAGAGAGGTAGCAACCCTAATTTTAACAGGGCTTCTCACTGAAGGGAAAGAAGGTCTACAAAAGTCAAATCAGCTGATTTCAAATGGTTTGCATCCCAGGATGAATCAGGTTACACTGATTTAAGCCCAATTTAATTTAGGCAGGTTTTTAAACCACAAGAATAAGGACATTCTTAGTACATATCAATAATTAAACCAACATATACACAATTAGCAATATCCTACATAATAGTAAACGCTTAACAGCTTGTTTTGGGTTATCCTAGTTAATTTGTTAAAAAAAACAAGCTGAGTAGTTTTATTGTACAATGTCTGTCATTCTACGCACTTCCTGTAATCACCAGTCTGCAGCAGTTCAGTTCATGACTTTAAGATCCAAATTCAACTGTGTCTTCAGTTATTTTCTTGAACTCGTAGTTTCCTCTGCCATCCATATGCAAATAATACTGAAATAAAAGAGCATGTTATCAACCACCTAAAAGTTGCCAGGTTTATAAATGACTAAATAAGTTGTAGTTGGAAGTACTTTTAATGCAAAATCTTGAACTCAACGAGCCAGAGGGTAAGCTTTTCTCACCTCATGTGTTTCATTAAATCCAATTGACTCTGGAACAAATAATTTAAACCGATTTTGTTCCTATCATCCCTTACTGTTAATGGTCACACTTCACACTGCTATCTTGGGATTTTTCACAGTATACTTAAGTTACGCATTGATCCCTGTCTATTAATTCAGTATTTTTCCACACATACAGTCTGCCAGCATAGAAAGTAGTAATAATAAAATCTTAATTTGGAAGAAAAGAAGTCTATGTATTAGATACTGACTTTTTTTTTTTTATAACCCATACATAGAGTAGGTATCTTGAAAGCAAAAACTCCATACTGTTTATCTGGATTATAGTTCAAGTGTTTCTTTGAGACTAAGAAAGGATACTTTATCTAGTGAGCCTTTCATATTTGTAAGGCTAGTTTCACAGATACATTTAAGGATTTTTGTTTACTTTTCCCTTCATAACTAGAAGTGTAAGAATATTTCAAATAGTGCAACTGGTTTATAAAAGTAAGGTTTTTTTTAAAAAACAAAACGACATACTAGGATGTGAAACAAGAACATCTTGAATCGTAAAGTCAATTTAACAGAAACTCAAACAAAACCCCTACCACTTAACAGATATCCTTAGCAAAAGCAAAGACTACATACATCATGATGTTTCCAGAGTGACTTTCTGTGGGAGACAGTGAAGAGAGTGATGCCAACCTACATGAGGAAAATATGCACAATACAGAAGTTAATTTTTCTCATGGGTTAGGTGTTACTTATTTTTCAGCATGATCTGAGCTGAAGAGCTCAAATCCATAAACACAAAGTTCCAGACTCCATTATTAACAGTATATATGTGTAGCCTTAACACAAGATTTTGCAGCATGAAAAAAAAACCAAACCAAAAGCAAAAACAAAAACACAAGAGGGATTTATCTTTCATAATTGATGTCACCATTCTTTTGCTCCTAATGATCTGGCAAAACCTAGAATGAACTGGGCCAGGGAGGTAAGGTAGGAGGCAGGTAAAACAACACACCTGGTCATTGAAAGAAATCTACCTTCATAGTGGATAAACAAACCCACAAAACTTATTAATGAATCAAAAACTTGAAGTTTCTTCGCAACTCAGTTAATTGTGCATCCCTAACAATAGCACCAATTAAAGGACAAAACTACTCTGATAATAAATCAGTGATATTTTTTTTTCCATCTGCAAGCATAGCTTAATCAGGAATTCTATTTTTTCAGTAATGTGCGTTAGCCCCTTGGCAACAGTAACTCTAACACCAAAGTACAAATGAACATTCAAGTTAACAGAACATAAAGACTATGCAAAACAGACTTTGAAAACTGTCAGGGTATTAGTATTAATGTGATAAAATTGGTTCTACAAATAACGTCCATTCTTCTGCAGACTCCTGATCTAGTGCTGGTTCACTACTATGGAAGGCTCCTCAAGTTCCCGCTTCAACTTTCAAGCGCCTATTTCAGTGAATGTGCAGCTTTGCTCCACTACCATTCTGAGAATACGGCTACTCAATAATTAATGTCATTTCAAGACCATTCTTTCCCAAGCTAGGGATGTAAAATTAAATCTTATTGATATTTCATATAGCACTATGTAGAATCCGAAAAAGTGAGTGTAAGAGGGGAAGGAAATAGAAAACTGTATTTAATATCATCGTGTTTTCTTAGAGTGCTTGGCCTTTCATATCTCAAGAGAGAGGGAAACGATAGTTTCCCACCTTTCACTTCTGTTGCCCTGACCAAAAGAAACATTTTAGATAAATTTAGAATGTCAAGTGAAGATTATTTAATCTGGAAAGGTAAGGTTACTTGCCAGTTAGTAAGAGTTCTCTGATGTACAGAGGTCATATGTACATCTAAATTACCTTAAAACTACAAAAGAATTATTGAAATCTAGCATGCATAAAGGGCCCTTGCATATTCTTTTAAGCTCTTCTTGTTTGTTTAGTGGTTTGGGTTTTGGTTTGGGTTTGTTTTTTTTTTTTTAAATAATTTGCACTAGGCGTAAGAAAAGAGTGCACCTCGTACAATTTTAAGTTACCTGTTAACATACATAGTTGTAATTCCAGAAACAAAGGGCTTACCGTTCGGCAATGGCTGTAAATGTAGCCTTCTACATCAACGCTAACAGCACTGGTGCATTCATCCAGAATTGCAAACTGGGGCTTATGATAAAATAACCTTGCCATCTGGAATAAAAATCAGAAAGCTACCATGAATTACAACAAATAATGCAGTGTTAGAAGTTAAATTAAAAGTTAATATTCAAAGACTTATTGTGGCAAGGGGATTTCTTTTAAGTTGGAACCCACTGAAGCCTGAAAATCCACGCACTGTGTTTTTTGAAAAACAAATTATTTTAGAACTTTTGTTTATATAATCAAAGCATAAGGCATGATAAAAGGTCAATATTTCTTATTAAATTTTGGGTACAATAGGTTCTACCTGAGGTTGTTTTGACAGCATTCAAGTATTTCACATTTTGATGGTTTCTTCTTGAAGTAAAATATTTATACTTACTAAACAAAAATAGCTTATAATTCAGGTTACATTTCCAACTTATTTCAGGCATTTGTTAAGTATTTATGTTTCTGAGACATACTGCCATTCTCTGTTTTTCTCCCCCGCTGAGTACATCCATCCAATCCTGAACGCTATCCCAGCCTCCTTCACGGTCCAAGATTTGGCCCAGCTGGACATTATCCAAGTACTCCTTCAGCACCTTTTATTGAAAGAAGAATGACAAATAAAGCTTAAGTGAACTTAATAAAGAAAATATAGAACAATGTTATAAAGGATCATACTGTTATACTGGTGCTCTATTTATCCTAATAAACATTAAAAACAAACTACGTGCAGCATTTTTATTAACAATTTCAGTATTTTAAAGTCTGAAGCATTACGTAACGAAGACAAAGGGTTATTGACCTAATCATTATTACCTGGTCAGAAATCCCCTTCCTTCTCTGATCTTCTAAAGTATCTGGATATATAACTTGATCTCTGAGTGTTCCGAGTGTCATATATGGTCTCTGAGATGCAATTATTAAAAAAAAAAAAATTGTCACATATTTCCAAACATAGTCAAAGTAGGAAGAAAGATAACACTATTGTCAATGGAAGTACTTGGTCTCACCTGGGGAACATAAAACAACTTTCCTCTTACAGGTTTTGTTAAACGCCCACCAAACAAAGGCCACAACTGCAACAAGAAAAAGGTTTAAACTTGATCAAAAAAGTCCAATCACAACAGTGCTTTGAGTTCTCCCATTTCTTTTTAAAAAGTTCCCTTACCTCACCAAGAACACGAAAAAGTGAGCTCTTCCCACACCCATTCGGCCCACAAATCAGAACATTTGCACCAGATCGAACCTAAAAATGCAAAGCAAACACATAAAAGACTATTGAGAAAGAATGTCTGAAAGCTCCTTCGAACAGTTATACAAGCTAGTATCCTTGTAGGCTTGTACACAGTACTTCTGACGTCACAATGAGTAACTTCAATAATTAATACTTTTCCAACTAGTTTAGCACCAACTGCAGCTGGACAAAAACACTTGTAATAAATTTTTTTTTTTTGGAAAATAGCTTATTGACTTATTTTTAAAAAAAAACAACTAATATGACAATTTCTTTTGTTCTAATTTAAGTGTACCACATAAGCACCTCTCAATTTTGATTTCCACATTTTTTTAATGAATCAGATTACCTCTGAAATTATACTTAAAATTTTATACAAATATAGTTTTCTATGGTGTAAAAAAAAAAAAAAAAACTTACCTCAAAGTTAAGGTCTTGAATTAAAACATCTCCATTAGGTGTCACCAATGGAACGTGGTCAAACCTATGTTTCGCAACATAAAAAAAAAAAAGAGAAAAGCAGTTGCCTAAAAGCAGCTAATACCACACGCTTACTTAGAGATTTAAGGAGTAGGGCAAGACTTTAGCAGTACTTTTTTCAGTGCCAGTTTCTAACTATTAACAGCTAAAGAAGTTCTTAAACCCAAAGTGTCACGATAGTGTTTAACAAACATCTACAGATTACATTTTTTTCCTTCATGTTATTTGTTTGCTGAATCCTTATAAGCCTTTAGTCTTCAAAGGAACTTGTGGATATAAAACTACATTTATGGATGCATTTAATTTTAAACCTGCTAGTGAAAATGTAATGTATCGTGGTTTAGGCTCAGCTGGTCACTAAAACAAAATGACTGTTTTAGGATACAAAAAACAAATGCTCACCTCCTCCTGGTTGGTTTTTTTTTTCCTGTTTTTTGTGGCTTTTTTTAAAAAAAAAAACTAAAATAATAAGAATACCTTTATCATCTCCTTTCCCTCTTCCTTTCCCCCTTGCCCCCTGCTTCACTATCTGCTTTCCACATTGACCAGACTGAGGCTATTTAATCCCTTAACTGGCTTCTCTTCATACATTTAAGTAGTACTTCTGTGTTAATACTACATTCCTCAGCCTGCAAAGAAGTGAGGAATTGATTGCAATGTGAGTACATCAATGAACTGTCCATGCATACACAAAAACAGATATTCTGAAACTGCATACAGACTTGCTCCAGATTTTTACAGCTAAATTATACTTGGAATAAAATCTTAACTAATGTATTTCTAAAGAGAAATTTGATAAAGTGTTAACAAAATAGTCCAGGAGGTCATATTGCAAATGTCGGCAGGAAATGTTACCAAAAGGCTAAGTCTAGACAGCCTTAAGAGGACAAGGGTTGACTTACAGAATAGAAATGCTGAGTGGCAATCTGGTGGAATTATTTTCAAATAAATTACAGCACAACAGAAATCGCAGACTCTAATAACGTGTAATAAAAGCTCTATTAACAGTGGCAGAGGAAAAAAAAAGCCAGACTACATTACAAATAGTGAAGTTGTGGAAGCTTTGCAAACATACTTGATAAGGTTATCAGTGTTGATGATTTCTCCAGATCCAGGTATCAACGGCAAAGCTTGCTTTTTATCTGCATCTTAAATTAAGAGAAAAAGTATTAGAGACTGGAACACTACACAGAGCTGTAAATACTTCATATTACAGCACATTCACCTTTTTCTTGTGATACCATAGTGCGCTGGTATTTGCCACTATTCAGGTCCTTCAGAACCTGCATTAGTTCCGTAATTCGAGCTGTGAAACTGAAAAAAAAAAAGCCAAAACAAAACACCTGTAACTAATTAGCCTTTAGAAGTCCACAGAAGCATTAATGAGTACTGTTAAAACACCAAAATGACAAAGTTATTCAACCCAGCATAGAAAAAGGGTATTTACATTTTAAGAGTTGCACTGAGGTTTTCCAATATTCACAACATTACAAGAAACTTTTCCAGTAATAGCCAAATATTTGACAACTTTTCTTCTTAAAATGGAAAAAAAAAATTGTTAAATAATCAATACATTTAAATTTGTTAAATAATCAATACAAAATTTATGTATGAGCATTTGACAATGTCTTTGCAATTAAACATTCAAAATGAATGCTGCTACCACTCATATCTGAGTGGTAGTGGTTGCAATGAGTATGTCTTCAGATTGCAACTAGTGGTTGCAATGAGTATGTCTTCAGATAGCAACTAGTGGTTGCAATGAGTATGTCTTCAGATAGGTTTTCAGCATAAATTGTTTTTAATTTCTAGATTTTTAGGGTGCTGTGATAAACAACGCAGATAAGAAACTGACTGTAGAATGAAAATGAGTTTAAAATGAAATGAAAAACAACAACATAACTTTAAGAAAGATTATTTTACCCAACTACTGTTAAGCTTACCCAGCCAATCTTGTCATTTCACGGCCTGCTAGGACTATTCTGCCCAAAGCTTGAGACATTCTCAGTAACATTCTTCCACTTTGGTAGTAATCCTGGAGTAGAAGAAAGTTTCTTTATGTGGACTAATAAAACTTAAACTCAGACAATTGTTTTAATTCTGTTCTATTTACCTCCAAAAGTTCTGCATGACTACTGTTCTGATGACGAGGATCGGCCAGGTTCAAAAACGGACGACTAACAACCAGGTAACCAACCACAGTGGCAAGGTCTGCAGTTTAAGAGTAAATATTAAGCTATACATTAATTTAAGCATTAAGAAAAAAAGAGAGTTCTCATGTAAAAAGCTTAGCACTTTGTTATTTATAGCAATCCATTAGCACTTGACAAATACTTACATTTAGCAATGATAGTATCAATGAAACCCATAGAGAACCGGAACAGTATGAAATTATGCAAGTGTTCCACCTGGTAAGTTACAGGAAAAAAAAAAAAGTTAAACTGTATGAGTACCTGTTTTACGATCTTTTATTATTTTACAAATGTTTGATTACATACTTACTTTTCAGTAAGTCACAGATACCTCAACACACCTGTAACTGTGGCAAGCACTACACAAGTGTCCCTGCTCCAAACCTTTGCACTCTAGATTCAAACAACCTACACTTGAAACTACACAGTGAGACAACAGTAACTGCAGTCAATGAAAACGAGGCAAGTGGCAAGAGAAACACCATTCTATCAGAAACTTGTATTCTGCTTACAGCCTACTAATTAATTTTTAAATCTGGTGACTGTAGCAGCATAAAGAGTGACTCAGTACAGTTCAATTTATATTAATACATGTCAAGAATCACCATGATAAAATTAACTGAGGCTTTGCTTAACATGTGTCAAGTTTTAAAAGAGAAAAGAAGTCCTACCAGTTTACGGAAGGTTTTGTGAATAGTCTGTTTTTCTCTCAAGTTTCCATTATAGAAAGCAATTTCTTCACTAAAAAAAAAAAAAAAAAAAAACACAAAAAGAAACAAAAGCCCATAAGGAATGCAACTTCATTTTGTTAAAGACAGGCTTTGATAAAGTGAACCATAAATTACAGGAACTTCAGTTACATTATGAAATCAAAGTTTGTACTTTTTCACAATAGTGGAACATAAGCTTATTATACACCAGTTATAGTTTGTCTTTTGAACTGGGGATACAATACACATACAAATTACTTAATAATAATCTGCATAAAGATGCAAACACATGGCTCAGAACTGATAGCATCAGACTTTCCAAATAAATTTTAACACAGCTTCCATTTACATCACAGAATTACCATGTCACTTCTATCTTGCAATCCAAGTAAATCTATACCTGTTTGTAATAAGCCGTGAGTTGACGTATCTGTACTCCCCTTCATATTTTTGTTCTATAACAGTCATCTTGCCAATTGGTCTCCTTAAACGTGTAAGGAAAAACCCTGAAATAATCAAGTACGCCATCATGCTAGCCGGACCCTGTGAATAACAGAAAATAAAGGCTTACTATCCAGATGGTCTCAAATTGCAACATCTTTATTCAAAAAGACCCAGAAAGTATGAATCCTTTCATTTTTCCCCTCCCACGTGTCTCCGTTCCCAATTCAATTACCCTTCTCATTCCCATTATTTTTCTTTCTTTTGTGGTGCAGATATTTTTACTAATTTTACTAATTCTCTATCCCCAGATGCCCTTTCCCATCCCAGACTCCTAACTCCAGTTTCTACCACCACACAGTACTGTCCTAGCTTATTTAATTGATATCCTGGTCCTTTCTCATTTTGTCTCCTTTCATTTCTACCTAATTCTTTCTTTCTGTATTTGCTATGTTGTCATAGCAATCAATACCTCAATCCCATTCCCTTCTTTGATCCATACATCTCCAACACATTTCCTGTTTCTCTCAAGCAGCCCTGCTGGGGTTCTGGATCCTGGGCTTCAATAGACAACGGCTCCCAGAATGTAAGCTTAAATATTACTGCAGCGCGGCATGGCATAAAACCAAAGGTATAAAGTGAACTTGGCATTAACTGCTTGTATTAAACTATTACAGAGAGCAATGCAAAGATACCTGAAACTGGAAAAGTTACACAGCTTGAGTTAAGTCTTACTGCAGTCTGTTTCAAGAGATACTTCTTGTCAAATTTTGACTATTTTTGATAACACATCATTTTGATAAGATGAAGAATTATTTCTAAAATTATTCAGCTTGTTGGGGGAAGACAATGACCATACAGCTCAATGCAAGGAATGAGTCCCCTTGCAGAGGCTGCAAAAATCTTGAGAAAACTTATTTTCTCCCTTAAATGGAAGTCATGCAAGATAAGCAGCAAGAAGGGTACTGTACTAAACAGGCCTCCCAAGTACCAGCTAGAAGAAAATAAAGAACTTTATTATTTCTTCACATTGTTGATCAAATGCCTGCAAACTCTGATTTTTATTTTGCTTGCCTCAAGAAAGAGAGCACTAAGGCATACAAAACACTAAGTGTAAAAATGTACCTTCAGTATATCCCTTCAAGTAATGGATGAATCTATTAATACAATCTAGAGTTTTCCTCAGACTCCAAAGAGATACAAAGCTATAACCAAAGATGGGAAAAGCATGCTTATTATGCTAAAAAACTCTACTCAACTTACCTGAGCTCCTATTGCACTTGTTAGCTTGAAGATGTACAAAACTATATCTAAGAAGGGCTGTAAGAAAAAAAAAAAAAACCAAAGTCAGAACACAAACACAGAACAGATATAGAATCATCCAGAAACCAACAACCACCCCAAGAACACTTATAGTTCCATCTTAAAAGCAAAATACTAGCTAACATATTACACAAACTAAATGCTAAAATAAAAGGAATGTCAGTCACATGACATTCTACTGAAACATTCACCTAACAACTGAACATAAAAGTACTGTGATATTGACATAAAGTACATACCACACAAAAAGTATTAAGTGTAATAACACTCTGTTCAAGAGAAGTTGCCTAGACCTCATGATTACTTAACTGAAGTAACTGTGGTAAATACTGAGCAGAAGGACAATGCCATATAGCTGCCTACGTACCTGACAGAAGCAATATTCTTATTTGCAAGCATCCTGTTCCACACATTCACTCTCAAAGCCAGAGCAGCTAAACTACAGGTTTAGCAGCAAGAGGTTTTTGAAAGCATCAACTTGTGTTTTGCTTTATGCTTCTGCTTGTGTGAACAAGATGCACCAAGGAAAAACCTACTCTAAAAATTTCAACAATATTCTGCTTCATGACCTAAAAATCTTTAAAATTTACACCAAAAATAGAGGAAAATGATTTTTCCATCACACCATCCTATCCAAAATAATAGTGCTATGTACCTAAAAGCTAGCCATTAGTTTTCTTCTTGCTCAACTGCAAAAGAATGCAGTAAGTTCTTTAAAGGAAAATTTAATACAAACATTTTGTAACAACCAATAATGTTTTAACAGAGGTCATGGAAAGTATGGGGTGTGACATAACGTAACAGCATAAGCAATTTTTTAAGCACCATAATCAAGCAATACACACATAAATGTAAATAATTGTTTTGAGCTCTGATATCACATCCTAAATGTCCACAGCTATTACTCAAAGCTCTCTCTGAAAAGACTTACCTTGCTAAGGTTTGAATACAGGTCCACTACACTGTTGCAGAATTTTTCCACATCCTGTGTAAGGAGTTGATCTGGATTAGCTATTCTGTTGTCCAGATTTCCCATTTTGTAGTACGTATAAGCTCTGAAACAAAACAACAGCTAAGTGCAGGAAAAAAAAAAATTAATTACCTGGGATCTCAAATAACTGGAAGCCTCTTGCTTCACACAACTGAGATGGAAAGTAGTTCAAACATTAATTGACTGCATGGGGTCAACACAGCTTGTGCTTCTGTCTGATCAGATCCACATTAAATCCTGCAGAACCAGTTAGACTTGAGGATATCTTAGTTGAAGCTCACACATGTGCTGCTCTATGCACTGCTGCTGCACTTAGAAGTTAGGAAAAATTCCCAAACTGCATCAGCACACCTGACAACCAAAATTCATTGCTAGAGGACACAGGCAGCTACGCAAGTTCACACATCCAATTCAGCCTGCAGCAATATTAGCATTATATGAAAGTAAATGAAGTACTTTGGAAGCTGATCCAGTAATGGAGGCAGCACAGTGCATTATTTTTTTACCCCAACTGAGCCAACTTTGCTGGTTTTGTATTTCTGTTATATACAACCCAGATAAGCCATTCCTCTTTAACTGCACATTAAATGCAGATAAATGTTTATCTAAACAGTATAGCTAGCCTATTAAGGACCTTGCTACCTCATTACTATGAAGTTATTTGTTTGATTTTAATCAATTTAGTTTTTAAAACCTTTAGATATTAACAAGGTATTACTTACTTAAGATATTCCTCATAGAGGTATCTTGTAAGTCTTACTCGGAAGCAAAGTTTCAGTTCATTTAGACCATACTTCAGGAAATTATTCACTAAAGATATCTAAAATAAGAGACAGCATTTCAATAATTAGCTAACAAGATTTAATGCACTTAGATCAGTTTGCAGCATAAACTCTGCAAACACTTCAGAACAGGTGAATTCTCCCCTTGAAGTCAATAATACTAATAACCCACCCAGACCAACCATACAGCATCTGCAAGCCCACTAAATAGGTTTCTGTCTAAATTTTTGAAAACTCCAGTTCCCAGTGGATCTCACCACATCAAAATATTTAACATAGAACTATATTCATAGAGCATATCTTCAGCTCTTCTGATAAGATTTAGAAAAGAGCCACCATTTGACAACCTCTACCTTAAATTGACCAATTCACTTTAAAGTACATTGTAAACCAGGTACATTATCTATTAGATAGAAATAATTGTTACTATCTGTTGTAGGCCAGAGATGTTGAAAGTTAAAGGGTGGAATAAAACATAACAGATCTCAGAAGAAGCTGTAAGAAATATAAAAATAAGACTAAAAAGAAATCTTCATCTTCAATGGTGTCAGAAGAATCCCAAATCTACAATGTTGAAACATCATCCAATCCATAATATGTTATTATGCAGTACTATAGACGGAACATTAAGGTATCAGTCAAAACTGTCAGCAACAAAACCAACCTAGAAACCTAAAGACATCTGTCAGAAAAAGAGCTGCAATCAATAAGGAAACATGCTGATAAAATCTCCCACGCACAGGAGCCAGAAAATGAAATGTGTCTTAACACAGACCTGCATGTAGAACAAGTTATTTCCATGGATTTAAAAACAAACAAACAACTACTAAACAAACAAACTACTACTAAAAACAAACAAACAAAAAAACCCAAAAACACCACACTTACAGCAGGCATCGCGGCAATGAAATTGAACAAGTATTTCTTGAAATCTTTTCTGCTGCGGCCAATGATTGCACTGTGAATGACCATCAGCTAAGAGTTAGTTACAAGAGAAACAGCAAAGTATAAACTAGCATATCTCAAGTGGATGAATTCTCAATAGATCGCACAAAAGGGGAAAAAAACCCACAGTGGAAATCTGTAGTATCAACCACAGGATCAAGTGCGACAGACTTCTGCAAGTTAAGTGACAAGTGACAGACTAATCAATTATTTCCTTTCCACTCCTGCAGTAATGACCCACATTAAGAGCTCAAATGTTCACAGTCAAAGAATATCAGTTCCTTTCCTTCTTTGCTTTCGCAGTTTATCACAAGAGAGAACAAAGCAGCTTTTCCATTCTACAAAGCACTGACAGTCTCTCCTGAAATCTAGTATCATTTTGAATTCACACTTTTAAGACAAATTCTGACTTGCTTCAATGAGCAACAAGAGCAGTAAAATTAATCAGAGGTCTAGAATACGCTTTCTAAAACAGTGAGGCTGAAAGCACTGTGTTTACCACTCTAAAGAGCAAACAGCTCTGCAGGAAGCAAAACATCTGAGTCTATGACAGAACCTCTATGCTGATGTTTTGAAGTACCCCCCATAAACATTCAGATGGATATAACACTTAGAGTCTTCAGAATAATAAATGTGACCCAAAAATTTTAAATAACTTAATAAGTAAATTTTGGTTGAAAAAAAATAAATGTGTCCAACAGCAGAAAAACAATTAAAGATTAATTTTTTCTTTAAAAAGAATCCCCCCCAAAACTGCAACTATACTGTCTTATTTTTATATATATATATAGTTATAACTGTCTTATACAAATAAGCAACTTATATATGTTTTGACAGACTACCTGTTAAACACAAGAATGTATAGAAATAACAAGTTTGTAGATACCTCTCAATGACTGTTCCATTTTGAATCATCCAAATATCACAATATGTGCGGACTACCAGCATCACAGCAATGAGCAGCAAATAACCTGTCTGATAGAAAAATAGAAGTGTAACAGTTAAACAATGGATAAAATACACCACTTTTCTGCCAGATACAGTTGGAGCTCTTACTAGAAAAGAGTAGTGCCCTGCTGCCTCCAGCTAATGTAATATTTGTTTACTTGTTTACTTTGCAGGATTCATCCAGGTGTTCTGTCTGCTGCGTTCCCTCTACACTGTGTACACTGGAATTCATTGCTCCTGTGCCTATTGGATGTTGAAGTGCTTAAAAATTCCAGTGCATCACTTAAGTTCTAAGCTGAACTCTGAACTAATGCTCTTTAGAGAAAAAAAAAAAAAGTGTTCTGGAAAGCATGAGAAAGATGCTGAGGTAAAAAGTTTTACCTTGCTAAATTCCAGTCTGCATAGCTCTCCTGAAAAGATGCTAACAGAATTTTTGACAAATTCACTTTCTAATAAGCATTGGCCTAGATATAAGTTACAAAGGCAAAATTATGGATGAACAGCATGCTATTTAAAGATAGGAAGCAAGTTAGTCCTATTCAAGTAAAGTGTATGCTCTTGTTTAAATTCAGGTATGAATGCAAAAGAAAACAAGACTCCAAAATTGCTCTTTTTTTATTTATTATTGCAGGCAATGCTTACCTCCTTACAAAATGTCCTAGGTACCATTATTTTCAGGATTCGGCATATTCTTGCAAGAAACACTCTGTCTACCACTGCTCGCTCCTTCTTTCCCTCTTTCTGCTGCAAACAGAACAAGCGAAACAAGAAAAGTGAGGTTTTTTTTTTTTTTAGTAATGTATTATTTAAATGTTGATCTGGTGTTTTCCCTATCCAAGTTACTGACAGATATCTTCTGCAGCATTTGCAGTATTTGCCTCCAATTTATGATGTGGTCACACAAGTTAAGTGAAATGTAAGAATCAGGAGCACATGCCCTCACGATGAATAAATCCGATGAAGAAGAACTAAGCTTTCCAAACAAACTGCAGCAAGAAGTAGCTGCTATGATAGAAAATGTTTATTTCAAATCTACATTAACAGTGACACACAAACAATGCAGACCACTGCATTAAAAGATCCAAATACAATATAATCTACAATACAATCTGCTGTCTCTTAACTTGCTTGTCTCTAGACGACACCATCAGCCAGCATTTTTAGACACCTTCCATCATTTCTCTAGACCATCAGCAGTTTAAACTCCTTGACTGTACAGCCCAAACTTGCTTCAAGTGAAACCACAGTTTGTTATTCCTTTATTTCTAAAAAACAGTGCAATACACTCCTTGTGAGCTAAATGAGATTTAAAAAACCTCCTATGGCCAAACATATTTTATTTAGGTCAGTTGCATTTGTTTACTCCATATAATCCTGCCTGCTGTCCTAACTAACCTGAGTACTTTTTAAAAAGCCCACAGTCCAGCTATCTCTTCTTTTTTTCCTTTCACAACTGTGACATAAGGATTCAGCTCTAAAAGCCGATAAAAGGGTACACACACACGTGTACCTTTAAACAAGTCCTGTCTAATCAACCTAATCCTGGTATCTTTGCTACCCAAGATTCACCTGAAGCAATAGTTAGCAATGCCTACAACATACTCAGACAGTAAACCTGAAAGAAAAAACTAGGGAGACAGGATAGGGAAGGCAAAGAAAGCAGCCTGTGATATACCACTAATCAACTCAGACAATCCTATCAAGCACTCTACTTTTTAATGGCACATCAGGCATTGTGTCTGTCAAGTATCTAGCAGTACCTGACTGAACATCACTGATGTTTAAGCTAAAACTATTCTTCCTAATCTTCGTCTCTTCCCCATTTCTACTTCTGTTGCACTCGCATTAATACCAATACCTTCTTTCCCAGAGATTTTTTTTTTTTTTCCTCAGACCGTTAATTCTTCATTCAGTATAATTACATCCAAGATGGTAAGAATAAGTGAACGCTATTTAAGATTTTTTTTACAAATAGACATAGCTTGTAAAATACAAGTGTTTATGGAAGGCAGCACAGTCAAGGTATGGTTAGAAGCTAACAGGATGCTTCAATACACTTTTATATTTATCCAGTGCAAGCCTTTTCTCAAATTTCCAACACAGATGGCAAGTACATGAAATAGTTATCTATTCATACCACCAACACGATCCAGTATTTATAATTATGGGCTCTGCCCTTTGGACTGTTGTATTTTATTTGAACACGAAAAAAAAAAAAATCACTTCAAAACTCGTATTGACATTATTCTCAAATAAGTGAATTTACAGATACACAAAACATCAGCAAAATGCCAAACCTACCAGAAGTTTGAAGTACTTCTTAGACATTGCTAGGCTCTATGTCTCTTTCCATATTTTTTTTTTTTAATAAAAAGTTAATACAAACATACCAAATCTAGAGGCTGCTGTTTGTTACTATGCATATAACCAAACTTGCAACACTAGTCTTTAGACATTCATGAGGCACAAAGAGATGAAAAAGCACATAGTACACATCAAGCACATGTCATTGCACAGTCAAATTTCAGCCACATGAGATTCCCATGATTATTCTATTTGTTTCACCAAAGCAAGTCTGAAAGTTTCATTCAAACCACATTCACACCATAGCCATCATTCCATCCAAAATAAAATTACAATTATGGAACTTAAAGTCTAAAAAAGCAATAATACTAATTAATGCTATTGAAACTATATTACATGAAGATAGAATTACCTCACTGTTCTGCAGTGCTTGTTTTCCAGTTCTTTTGCTGCAGAGGGAAAGAGAAAGTATTTTACTTGTTATTAACACACACTTCTTTGTCTTGATCTCTACACAGAAGAGATAAAAATGAAAGCTTGGGATTACATCCCTTATCTATTCATTTCAAAGCAGTACAGTGTCTTCACAGCAAGGCTACTTTTTGTCAAACTTCTCTGCTGTTTTTATACAATTTTAATGAAACTTACTCCTCCCAATTTCACGCAGGGAAACTAAGTCTCCCTCTTTCACCACCTAGTTTTGCTTTACTTTGGCTTCTGCATCGTGAACTCCTAGTGTTTCTATGTTTCTCACATATACTTGGCAAGGGTGGCTACACGGTTCCACCCACCTCAAATGAAAGCTACATGAATGCAGGTTCAGCAATCCAAGCAACCCAACTTTGATGTTTCACAATGTCTACATAAGCCAAACAGTTTTGTTTGGCATTACATTTGACTTTTAAATGACACATTTTACTGTATATAAATATTATTTGTTCATAAATGTGTGCTGCAGGGGAAAATGTCAGATCCTGTGAAACCAAGTTCCTACGACTGTGTGCACTGTAGGGGGATCTAGTTTTTATTCTGTCCTTTTTCCTTCCCCTGCATTTTAGGGAACAGTTAGAGGAAAAATAGTTACCAACTAGTCCTAAACAAATATTCAGAAGTACAATGCTATTCTTTCTCTCCTTTTAAGAAAGGCAAGCAAACATAAGATAACTACAGCTTGTTTTCCTTCCTTTCTGAACAGTAAAGCATCAGGTAAGCACATGAAGCTGTTTATGCATTTATGTAGTTTAAAAATTACAGCCAACCATACTAAATTGTAACCTACCATTTCTCAACCACCACACTAGCACAGTGAGAACAGGCTGCCTTAAAACTACAATATTCATACACTTTTGAGACAGCATCTAAGAAATTACAGGGAAGCAGACTATGAAAGGCACTGCTCCTTCTGCCTACAACATCAGAACTGCAGACTGCCACACAACCAGTTACCTCACAACTTCATCAACAGCATCATTTTACACTTGTGCTTTAAAGTTCTCCAAAGAAAATACCTAGGATGAAATCATATTTATGAATGTCACTGACCAACAAAGAGAAATAACTTAATTATGGAAGGAAGAGGCAAGTTACCAGAAGTACATGAGAAAAGGAGAGAAGGAGGAGACCATGAAAGTGAGAAGGGAGAGATACCAGTTTAACGAACAATTAAAGGTAATGGTGAGATGCAAGCCTGAGAGAAGATAAAAATCTCGTAAGGCTATTTGTGCAAAAGACAGAACAAATAACATGAAGGGTAACAGAGGGCAGACTGGAGGAGAAACAAGTTAATAAAAGTTCAGAAGAGATATAACACTTAATCCACCCATGACGGAAGTACACCTGTAGAAATAGTAACCGTGGGCAAAGCCCAAAAAGCAATCTATTTAGAGACTACATCCTGGTGACATGTATTGCTGGTACAAGAAACCTCTCAATACACATTAAAGCTTTCCAAATCTTTTAAGATCTACCTATTTTTCAAGAGGGTGTTCTTGAGTATGGACCAGTCCAATCACATCTGGTTTGGGACTAGAAGAAAAATAGTATTCTTAGGTGGGAATAAGTCGTTATCAAACTATGTGGGTATTTCCCTAGATGATTCATCACTTGCTGTAATGCAAAAGGAAAGTATGCTGCTCTTCCAGATATGCTGTAAGAACTCCTAGCTTTGTTGTTTCAAGGTCTGCCAATGTTTGAAGTCACAACACTCATAATACACAACTATTTCAGCTTTAAAAGGATCAGAAGTGAATACATTAAAATAGTACTACATTAAGAGGATGAGGCCCAGAATTATTCTGGCACTTTAATACCTTTGATGTATTTATTCATACATTTTTCCCTACGGTAGCTGTTGAGAGAAATTCAGCAGCTGAAACTAATGAGCTGAGTTGAAACTGACTATCCATTGAAGAAAAAGCACTGTTCAGAAATAATGATATATTTAATTATGAAGCCATTTAATTAGAATTTATACTTAAAAAGTTTAAGATGAAAATTAAGTATTTGTAAATTGAAAACATAATGAAAAAAAAGAGCTTCAACAGTGTTTTGTTCTCTTTTTTTCTAAAAAAAATCATGGAAACTCAAAACAAGTTTTAATATGTCACTAAGAAAGGAAACTATCTTACATATTAAGTACGGATTACCTAGACACAGAACAATAAATGTGGCTACATGGCTCAAGAAATGCTGCTCTTGCTATTGAAAAAAAAAATTACATATATATATATATAAATTAATCCATTGTTATTTTAGCAAGTAAAATCATTTTACTTACAATAAAAGACTGTGCCATAGTTGTGCCTGGAATAAAACTTACACAGGCCAATTACTACTACAGAACTTATCCTTCTCAGGGGTCTCATTTTTTCAGTCTGATACCTACTGGCACTACTCCAGACCCCATTATACTATTGTAGAACTTTTTTGTTAGAATTGTGGTTACATTCTCATGGAATTTAAAGCTAAATAACCCTCAATTAGCCAGTAAGAATACAAGAAGACTATCTGGTTACAGCAGAAAGCTCTAACATTTGGAACAGAACCAAACTCTCTAATATTCTAGACGTCTCATTTACTTAATGCTGGAGCATCACAAACCTTATTGGTGAAGGAAGGTAAGTGCTACATGCTGTCCAAACTCTCTGCTGTAAAGATCTCCTCTTGTATCGAAGCCATCATTGAGCAGCACAGTATAAGGACTGATTGGAATAGAAAACAAAAGGCTGTCTTTTACTACAACATTAACTTTAGTAATTATTCTATCCACACATATCACTCTCCAGCTTGAGTATTTTTTAAACTGTGCTTTTTATTATCACAGGAACGCCCTGAAGCTCACATGCTCAATTTGGTGATGTGGTAGGGTAACAGCTATGACACAGCTCACATTAGTACAATTCATCAGATGCTTATCCGATCAATATTACTACAATTCAGGCAGCTACTATCAGATTGCAGAAGAGCTCTACATTTTTTTTAGTGTGGTTACTCTCGCTTAATCACAAGGTACTCACAATGAAACCCCTTCCCTGAGCATATGTATTGATGCTGCAGCTACACTGGCTGGGACAATGAAAGATCACAAAGCAAAACCAACTTTCAGGTAGTTTGAATGGGAGTAGCATTGGATTCAGCTGTGATGTGAAACAGAAATGTGTTCTCTATGGGACACATCTCTACCTCAGCATCAGAACTACACAGTGACCATACACCATTCATTTATCCTCTTTTCCTGTTATATCATAAAGTCCAGAGATTCTTCCCCTGCTGTTCCCTGGATCTGGATTGCTTTTTAACTTCCAACCACCAGTTCCCCTGAGGCATTAGATTTTATCAAAAAGAATTCAATAATTACATTATAGGTACCAAGAAAATATAAAAACTTGTTTCAGGTGACAAAGAAAAAGAGGTATAGTGGCAGAATAAGACCAATAACAAATATTCCAAAAGATGACTATATGGCAAATACCATAAAGCAATCTCATCCAGGAAAGTAAATTCTTACAATTTTTAATTTAAACTAACTTGGCAGCTTAAAAGTAATAATGTGTTTTTAAACTGAACCATGATAGTTTACATATGGAGACAATATTTTGAAAGCATGAGTCAAGCACAAATTAATGGCAAATTTCATGGCAGGGGGGTTGGAACTCGATGATCTTCAAGGTCCTTTCCAACTCTAACCATTCTATGATTCTATAATACAGTAACATTTACTCAAAACTACACTAAAACTTGTGTACTGAACTGCTCTAGTTTATTTCTCTAAAATAATAAACCACATAGAAATATAAAAGATAGCTTTCTTCCAAACTCTTACTGTACCAATAAAATACAGAGTCTGTAGCAGAATTAATTAACTGTAACTCAACTTCAACATCTGCTTGCTTTTCAGTTTTTCCACATGGAAGATGCTTCACAAGCTAAGTTTACTGCCAGGGAGTTATGGAAAGAAGACCTGCCAATATAGTAATGAAGTAACAAACCTCATTAATTAGCAAGCATATAATAGGCAGACCCTTGACTTTTGAGCTTCCTTCATGCCCTCACAGACAAGAAGGGGTGGCAATGCTGAGGTTATTGAAAAGAGTTACCCAGACAGTATTTATAAAAAGAGGTAAGATAAATTATGGTACCAAAATATTTCTAACAGAGCCAAATCTATTGATTTGGAAAGGCATAGTTTTGGATAAGAATAAGAACACAAATTAGTCCAAGATGAAACAACACTTAAAGACTGTTTCTGCATAGTTTCTTTACTATTTTCTATGGAAGCATGAAAAACCTTCGTTATATACATCCCTCTGCCTGTATTCAGCAGGTATTACTACTACACTGCTTAAGTCTTCCTCCAAACTTTCAGAGTCCCAAGCTTAAATTTTAAAAGGAATCAATAAGTCAAATTCTACTCTCAAAGACAAAACCTCATCCATAGATCACCACAGTTGATGCAGCAACTCCTCTGCAGCAATGCAGATCAGAAAGCCAAGAACAAATCATGCAGAGTGAGATACAAAATACTTTTGATTCAGATGATCTATGCAATAAAATTCCAGAATATCTGGGCTTAGCAATTCTGTAAAAATCTTTATACTGGGGATGGAGAGAGATGGAGCTTCTATAAAGATTTAGTTCTATTAAAATAATTTCATAAAAAACCCAACTTTGATCTGCTTCACATGATCTTTGATGGTAACAAAATGTAAAGAATAGCATGAGTGTAATCGACACCCATTTCCACGCTTTTTCCTCTGACTGCTACCTTAATGCTAAACAAATTAGAGCATCTTTCAAAATGATCCTCTATGCTTATGCTTCAGAAAGTCAGATTCAAATCAAACTAACACTTCAGCGACTATAACAACTGTACATGAGAAGCCACTTAACTACAGCAATGTCTTAGACACTCTTTTTAAAGGTCACCATTTATGATAGGGAGTATTACGATCAGTCTTGGACCCCTAGCACATACACACGCACACAAAAAAAATATATATATATTCAGCAGAGGATCATCTCAGTGGTCAGGACGGTGAAGCACTAGCCTTATAGGAAGACCTTGAAGGAAGAAGGCTTGATCATCCTGGCAAAAAGGCAGCACTGGACTAACCTAATAAACAGCAGTTAGTTCTTCCTTATCTAAGAGGCCAGTGAAAAGACAGGGCCAGACACTTTACATGGGCACACAGAAGAAGAAAGAGAGACCCCAGACATTAGAACCTCCTCAGTTCAGTTCATGGGATATAAGGGAAAAAATAGTAATAAAAAATATCACAATTACCATAACAGGACATTTTAACAAGTTGTTCAAAGACCATGGAATCTGTTATTGGATGTTTTCAGGATATGACTGCAGAAAACCCTCAACAACCCAGTCTGAATTCAATGCGGATCCTGGTCTGAGCAGACATTTAGATTAAGTTACCTCTTGAGGTG
This sequence comes from Pedionomus torquatus, assembly GCA_013398155.1. Taxonomy (NCBI): domain Eukaryota; kingdom Metazoa; phylum Chordata; class Aves; order Charadriiformes; family Pedionomidae; genus Pedionomus; species Pedionomus torquatus. Next base: position 224,071 of record VZRU01003695.1, read on the forward strand.
CCTTCTCTCCTAAATCATTCTATCATTAAAAAAACAAAACAAAACACACACAAACCATGAAGAGGCTAGAGATAATGGGACACATATCACCTAACGAAGTTTCAGGAAAAGCAACATCTCAGATGTAGTCTACTACTCATTATTTACCTGCACGTAGGTTTTACAGCAGAAATACATGCAACAATACAAGCAAAGTATCATCAGTACTGGAGTGACAAAACTACATCAAACTTTTCATTCATACATGCACTGTAACTGAATAGCAACTCACTAAAGACAAGTAAATAGGCAAGTACTTACCCAACAGAAAGCAGACAATATAACAAAACACCTTTCCCCAACGTTGAGAAACACGATCAGTCAAAAACAGCAAGATGTTTCAAATATACTAACAAGGAGTTTCAGGACTCCACACAGGCATTTGGCAGCTGACCCTACTTTGAGAGCATGGGGGGAGGCAGAAAACTTGACGATAAACTCACGCAATTTTAGTCTCCCAATAAGTGCTGGTCACAGCACTCAGTCTTTGGGTTTAACTCCGTTTTCCGTACTAGTGAAACTATTCTCTCTAGAGAAACAGGCAACAATGCTGGTTATTACTCAGAAAGGATCATTCTCAACACTACTGAAAAAGAAAGTTATTTGAGAAACTGGGAAAAATCTTCAAGAGGCCATTGAGTCTAGTTACCGAAAAGTGTCAGGAATACTAGCTCTGTGATATTTATTGGCAAACAGGAAAAAGGATTACTGTCCCCAGAAATACCTGTCTCCTTCTAGAACAAAGTTCAGTGGAAGCAATTTACACTGAGCTAAGCTTAACAGAGAATTGCAGATGAAGACAGAGATAAGGCAGACTTCCAGTTTAATGACAGGTGAAGAGGAAATAAGGGTTTGAAAATGTTATGTTGTGCTCAACTCCAAGAAAAGCCACAAATTTCAGGTTGTGCTACCTTCATTCTAGCATGACTAGCTTTTGCCCAACACAAGGTAAAGAAAGAATATCTGTTTGAGGCTAAGTGGAGCTTTCCAGAGACTTGTAAGCAACCTTTGTCTCTGTATTTTGCAGACCTTACATTCTAGAATGGCACTGGGCAACTTTCATGGCTTTAAAAAAACCACACAAGATAATCGTGAACTATTACACAATCATTTATTTGTGCAGTTCTCAGGTCAGTTCTGCAGTCAAGATGCTACTGTGACATTGTAAAGACAGAATACAATTCAAATGGTGGAAGACAGAATGCAGCAGCATACCTTGTTACAGTGTGAAGGTACGATGAGAAAAGTGTTGTTCACAGCACACCCATTGGTAGACACAGCTTCATACTGCGTACCCCACACAGAGGAAGAGAGCAACAGTACAGTTATTTCAGGTCAAGGGCAGCAACCTTACTCAAAGCCTGGGCACAGTCCAAAAGCATGCCCATTTACGCAGTACACCCTGAGCACACACAGTAACTAAGAGCACAATTTTCTTGGCTCTAGGTCGGTGGCTAGTTGCAGCATAACCAAAAATAATGTGAAGGGAATGCATTCAGGCAACCAAGAAGGGGACTCTGAGAAGGTCACAAACAGCTATGTCACTGCAAGCAGGCACTTTGAATTGCTCTACATTGCTAAAGCTCAAAAAGTTTCTACAAACATTTGTGAGGGTGGCAAAGGACAACTGTCCTAGAGGAAATTCTAAGTTTCAGTGGAAGTCTGCAGCTCAGTAATGTGTAGAGAAAAACCTTAGGGCTGTAAGTTTTTCCATAAGCTTGTGCTCTGGCCTGAGCTGTGACTGCAGCTCTCCCTCACAGCTAACAGTGGAAAAAGACTTCTAGCTAGCCCCTTGCAAAGTGAAAAAGATAAGTTTCACAATTGTACACAAACAAACTAAAACTTGGCTTAGACAGCAATCATTTCATGCAACTTCATAAGAGAGAAACCACTAATTAATTACCCAGGCCTAAAACACAGGCAGTCTGATCACTAGGAGTAGGGCTGAGTCACCTAGTTTTACCCGTCTCCATACCCTCTGGCTGAAGAAAGGTTTTCAGAGCCCCAGGCAGGTTCTTCTAGCAAACTAGATATTAGACACATTTTCTACTAATGCTAGCTGTATGCTTTGTCTTTTTTTTTTTTTTCTAATTATTTATCTATTTTTTTTATTTTAGCTTAATGCATGTACAGTAAGAAGTGGACTGAACAGTCACATTCATATTCTGGATAAATCTACTTCAATGTAGTTGTGTAGAGATTATTATTTATATTTCTTTGGACACATGACACCTTTTCACAAACTGGCATAGGTTCCCTTTAAAGTTTCTACATACATGAAAGCAGTCCATTAGTCCGCAGCAATGTAATTTCACTCTTCTTGACAAACAGTCGGGGGGACTGGCCCAGAACAGGTCCCTTCATACAAAGTACACTCGCAAGGTTCACCTAAACACCTTCAGAACCTAAAGAAATGAGGCAAACTAACAAAAGGGGAGAACATCGGAGATATGAAAAAGACCATAAAAATGCATGACTTCCCACTTTTACATTTAAACTTCAGTGTTCTACTTGGAAGCTCCTCCAAATGTCTAAACACGTATCCATCGCTTCTGATTGTACTTGTATCAGTCACTGCCAAGCTGCAGGTTCACGGCCGATCCAGCCAATGACAAAAGTAGAACACCTGCTTCCACTGTGTCAGAAGCAAAAAGCCCAACTCAGGCAAGTCCATAGGTCATGTGTCACCTAAGATGACCTGTATAAAACCCTATTTGATACAGGCTGTGTCAACAACTCTGTTGACCTTTCAACTCAAATCAGCCTTTCCCCTTTACTTTAGCAGTGTCTAACCTCTGAAACTCCAAGCATAGATTCTTCTTCCCTTATGCATTTTGTCATCCACAGAAAGGATGCCAAACACCTGGGTTTCAGAAGTTCAATTTATAAAAAATTAAATGTCCAAACATTAGCATCCTCTTGGATGCTAATGGACATGACTGAGTGATAGGAAAGGCTAGTGTGTCGACAAGCAGATTCTAATATCTTTTGGTTTGTCTCTTTTCCATATATTACAAATTCCTTCTCATTATCTCCACTGCTTCTTCCCTTTCTCTAATTTTGCAATTCCAAACTCTTTACCCTAATCACCTTCTATTAATCCTTTCCGTCTCTTCTTCCAGCTGAAAACTGTATGTGTTAAATACCTTCTTTTTTAAATTAATCCAAGTTGATTCTCCACAAACAATATACAGCTCTTTTATGCAACACCATTTAAGGTTTTAATTCTGAAGCAACCAAATCCTAAGTAAATATTCTGATGCCCCTTGTTTGAGGCAGTAATATTTAATATTCAAGACAAAGCTGATAAACAGACACGGGATTACATTTTTGTGGATGAAAGGTAACATGTAACTTTATTTTACATGTGTCATTAAAGGAAAAGAAGCTCTTAATATACAATCCTACACTGTATAACCCTACTTCAGCATTTACCACCTTCCTGAGCATTTATATTTAACATAGCGTGAGAGTCTCCAGTTCACCTAAACATAGTACCACTTTAAACAAACTGGAGAAGCTGAAGTATAAAGTTGGGGGACAAAGGGCTGAAGAAAGCCTCTACATTTCAACACTTCTTGCCATTACTTTTTTTAACACGGTACAAATATAATCTACAATCCCCACTCGTGCTGTCAGTAATGTTGAGATGATTAGTGATCAATTAAAGCAGCTTGTTACTTTTATTTACTATTAAAAGCTGTAACTGGAGGATAAAAGAGAAACACTTGTTTGTATTTGCAGACAACCACACAATACTTCTATTACAGCACCAAACAGTAAAACAGTAAAGATCAGTTCAAAGACTTATATCAATACTTTTTATTAGTTGGCAAAAAAAAAAAAAAAAAAGAGTCTATCACACATAGAAGTTTTT